>JBBBWG010001293.1:0-17500 GCA_037176905.1 Azolla pinnata
AGGGCTTCCAAATACATCGTAAGCTAAACCGGTACTGACGAATAACCAACCCGCAATGAATAGGGAAGGTATAGTAATGCTATGAATGACCCAATATCGAATACTGGTAATAATATCAGCAAAAGAACGTTCTCCTGTGCTTCCAGACATGCTCAGCTCCACATATTCTTGTACAGTCAAAGGGGATCGATTCCGTAAAAGATGAGATCAGTAAAAGGCAATCACTGAAATGGGATCTTTGTAGGATCGTCAATATTGTACCAAGGGCATCTTTAGAGTATACCGAATCAGTATAGCTATGCTTCTTCTGACACAGCAACGCAATTTGAATCAGTATCAAAAGGAAATGCTAAAAAATTTCTTTTTTCTTTACCTGTTGATGTAAAATGATGCTGTATTTAATATAAATAGAAAATTCTTACAATGAAAGAGATTCTCATATTTCCACAATTCAATTTTAAGTGGATGCGAGATCTAGAAATTTATTTTTCATGGTTGTAGAGGCAGTTTTTTTTCGAATACCTCCTTTTATTTTAAGGAATTTTTGAATTGTCCGATTCGATCTACAAGGAAGAGGCTTTATTTTAAAATATCGAACGAAAAAATGGAAAACATAGTATTCCAAAAAAATGGAATTCAAAATAATAATTCAAAAAGAGTTTCGTTTTTGAATGAAGTTACACAATCCAGTTCGTTTATTCTCGACGGCTTGGTTGATAGGAATCACGAGATGGCTAGATCTTAGAAATGAGGAAGCGGTTTCATTTTATATGCCTGTCACTTTCTCTTTGTTCCTGCTATCTGTAATGATAGATGAATCAAAAATTTGCAATTGAACTTATTCTTTCAATTGGTATTTTTGTATATCTTCCTATTTTAGGAAAATGGAAACTTAGGTAAATGCTTTAGAAACATATGTATAAAAATACCAGATTTCATTTAGCCCCTTCATGCTTACTATAACCAGTTATTTCGGTTTTCTACTAGTGGCTTTAACTATAACTTCAGCTCTATTTATTGGTCTGAGCAAGATACGACTTATTTAAACTTTCTATTTAAAAGAAACGATTTAGAAAGGAAATCCTCCTGTGAGATTCTGTGTATTCTAGAGTTACTTACCATGTCAATTGTCACTTCTTGGTCATTGAGATTCACATCAATTCGAATTAATATTTAGGTATAGATATTACCGCTTTTTTTCTCCTTTTCAAAAACAAAATTGAAATGATTGAAGTTTTTCTATTTGGAATCGTGTTAGGTCTAATTCCTATTACTTTGGCTGGATTATTCGTAACTGCATATTTACAATACAGGCGTGGTGATCAGTTGGACCTTTGATTAATTCAAATTTGATTGGCCTCCTCCTTTCTTTAATCCACAGGAGGTAAAATTCGAATTGTTGTCCAAGCGACTGAATTCATTTCATTTTAATTGGATCTATGAAGAAAAAATCACGCTCTGTAGGATTTGAACCTACGACATCGGGTTTTGGAGACCCGCGTTCTACCGAACTGAACTAAGAGCGCTTTCTTATCAGGATAGAAAAGAATGTAAAGAAAAGATTCTTTCTTTTAAAACGAATCCATTTTCCTTTTATTTATATGCTATAGTTTCATAAAAATGAACGATTCCGTGCAACGCAATTTGAACCGATCTCGGTTGATTCCTCCTTACTGCTCAAAGGGGCAGTAATAGGTAGGGATGACAGGATTTGAACCTGTGACATTTTGTACCCAAAACAAACGCGCTACCAAGCTGCGCCACATCCCTTCAATTGTTCTACAGTGTAATTGTAGAGAATTCCTGTCTTGTTTTCCACATCCCTAGTTCCTGCATTGAGAAACAAAGTTTTCTGACCATTTCGTCTTTTTTTGGCCTCATTTAACCTATTTTAACATATTTAACATATAATAATAAGAAGGGGAAATCTTATGGATCGTTGTACATTTCAATTGGAATTAGGGATTCCGTGTACAACTCTAAGCAGCCCTTAACTATATTACATATGCATCTGATCATATATGCTTTATGTATTAAAATCAAAAAAAGGAGGTTTTTCAATGCGAGATCTAAAAACATATCTCTCCGTGGCCCCAGTACTAAGTACGCTATGGTTCGGGGCTTTAGCAGGTCTATTGATAGAGATTAATCGTTTTTTCCCCGATGCGTTGACATTCCCCTTTTTTTCATTATAGCTGTTGACACCGGAAGGAATGAAGAAGATTAGAAATACAATCAAATATCTGTGACTAATCCCCCCTTATTTTCTCTTTTTTCCCTTTTTTTCTAATTTAGAATAAGGGACGAAAGAGAAAGAATAAAAGTGGATTCAACCTCTGCGAGACTCAGTCTCAAATTCGAATTAAACGTGGGGGTAGAGTAGGAAAGTCGCGGTCTAGGGCAAGAATACAAGATCTTTAACTGCCCTTCGGAGTTAAATAGATTTTCGAACGAACTCATTATCATTGTCTTACTTAATTATTTATTATGTATGACTTTGGGCTTTGCTTTGATTTAATTGATTTTTATCTTTTTCTTTTAGAGTTGGATTTCAAGTTAATAACTTCTATTTTTTCCTTCCTTTCTTTTTCTTCATTTCGAATTCAAATAGAAGAGTTGAGTAAATCAAAAATCCAAGGGAGGTTCATGGCCAAGAAGAAAGATGCGCGGGTAGCGGTCATTTTGGAATGTACCAGTTGTATACAAAACGGTGTTAAGAAGGTATCAACGGGTATTTCCAGATATATTACTCAAAAGAACCGGCACAATACACCCAATCGATTAGAATTGCGAAAATTCTGTCCCTATTGTTACAAACATATGATTCATGGGGAAATAAAGAAATAGATTGAACCAAGGATGTCTTATCCTTGAAAGGGGAAAAATGACATTATATAGAACACATTGAAATATAACTAGAAGATATTGCATTGAAATAAATCCTATTTGGAGTTCAAATGACAATTAAGGAATAGCATTTTCGGGATAAGAAATAAACTAAACAAACAAACCATGGATAAATCCAAGCGACCCTTTCTTAAATCCAAGCGATCTTTTCGTAGGCGTTTGCCCCCGATTCAATCGGGGGATCGAATTGATTATAGAAACATGAGTTTAATTAGTCGATTTATTAGTGAACAGGGAAAAATATTATCTAGACGAGTGAATAGATTGACCTTGAAACAACAACGATTAATTACTATTGCTATAAAACAAGCTCGTATTTTATCTTTGTTACCTTTTCTCAATAATGAGAAACAATTTGAAAGAATTGAGTCGACTACTAGAACTACCGGTCTTAGAACCAGAAATAAATAGGCTTGTTTTTTGTTCACTTCAATCAGAATTCCAATCCGAACTCAAACATGAATTCGTGTTTTTTTGACAAATCTGAGAATCCAGATTTCTGTGTCGTAAAAAAAAACGAATCGGAAAAAAAGATTTTTTTATTGAACGTGTTCGTTCATTTTGACTACTTTAAGCGCATTTCTCAGAGTAATTTTGATTCCAACTCCACCCTCCCGGAGTTCATTCTCCGGGGAACCCCATTTAAATTATTTCGGTGTATTCTTTCCAATCCACTTTTTCTCTGATTTCGTTGGAAATCATATAAAAACAATTCCTATTTGATATAGCTATTTGTGCCAGTATTTTACGATTAAGAAGCAACTGCCTCTTATATAAATCATGTATTAATTTACTATAACTATAGGATACTCCCTTTTCTCGAATTACTGCGTTTATCCGAGTGATCCACAAACGACGAAAGTTTCTCTTTTGCTTATCCCTATCCCGACGAGCCGAAACCAAAGCTCTTATTTTCTGTTGAGTAATCGTTCGAGTAAGTCTTGAATGAGACCCTCGAAAACTTGATGCAAATAAACGAATTTTTGTTCTACGTTTTCGGGCTATATATCCGCGTTTAACTCTAGTCATTGAATAAATAAAATTTTGACAAATAACTAATTGATTTTTTTCTTTCAGTTATTATTTTTCCCGTCTTGGCCTATTAATAACCAAACGGATTTTTCCAATGTATAAAATCAAAATTCCAATGGCTTTGGCTACTATAACCTTCCCGACCACGATTTTTTGGTATTTTACTGCGAAATATGAAAGAAATAGGAAAATTTCTTTTGCTAGGTGTCAAAAATCTAGTCAAAAAAAAAAAAGAAATAGAAATTAAATCAATAAATAAATAGTGGGTTTCCTCGTTTCTATGGTTACTTCTTAAACGGCGAGGTCTTCTCTATACACCGGAGCCTTTGGCTTCATTTAATATTTCATCAATGTTATTGGTAACTTGTATAGTTCACACCACACTCTTTGGCTCTACCTATGAATTATCCAGTAATAGGTCTTTCACAAAGAGACCCACCTATACAGTAACGGTATTTAATTATGAAAGTTTGCTGGGTAGCTGACCCTCGTACTCCGTTCTTGACCGAGCGATAACTTCATTTTTCTGTTTTTTTTTTTGAATTTCAATAAGATTTTTCCGCTTAATGGATAACCATTTGCTACCAATGGAAAATTGTGTCTCATCTTAAATTCAGGTGATTGGATTTGCACCAATGGAAACCATAAACTTTCTACACAATAGAAGGATAGATTTGCTTATTTTTAGATAGTGAATGGAGTCCCTTCTTCCATTCTATCCTATTCACTGGTACTGATCATTCATACTGGAAGCGGTTTTCTTGGCTTTTTTGTGTCAGCTCATGATCTAAACGAGTCGCACATACACCCTAGTACATGTTCCTCGACGCTGAGGACACCCCCGAAGAGCGGGTGATTTCGTGACATTTCGAATGGGCTGTCTTGTATTTCTAATAAGTTGTTTAATAGTTGGCATGTTGAGTCATATACATAATGGGCTGGTTTAGATTGATCCTAACCGGATTTTTTTTATTTAATATTTATATAGTCAACTCATAGATAAAATATCAAATCACTGATTTGCACAAAATCCATTTTTTCATTCAACTGCTACAAGATCAACAATTCCATAAGCTCGGGCTTCTGTTGCTGACATAAAAACATCTCTTTCCATGTCTTCAGATACAACCCATAAAGGTTTGCCCGTCCTTTGTACATAAACCTTTGTGAGGGTTTCGCGTAGTTTCAGCAGTTCTTCCGCTTCCAGGATAAATTCTCCCGTTTGTGCTTCATAAAAAGAACTAGCAGGTTGATGGATCATTACCCTGATAATAGTTCTATCTGGTGTGATGAAAGAAACAGAAAAGAAAGATAAAGAAAAATAGGAAAAAGGATAGAATTGAACAACCGTACGGGCATTATCTTTTATGCATTGCATACGGCTCTATAATGAAATTAACCCCTACTTTCCCGTTCAAGAAAGATAAAAATAGAATCTATCAACCCCAGATGGGTAAACGATCAAAATGCCACCCTTCTTTTTTTTTTTTTTCGGAGAAGTTCAAAAATACTATGATGGCTCCGCTGCTTTCTATTTTAAAATGGATTCTTTTTTTTGTCTTTGATTCAGCAATCCCAAAGTTTCTTTTTGAGCTAACCAAAAAAGAAAATTTGGTTTTTTTCGCACTCTTTTTTTATAACTTAAATATTGTTAAGAGCCCATCGGTGTGAAAACAAATAAGTTTGTGACGCTGAATTGGACTTCCGATAGATAAGAGAAAGTCGGAAATATCTTTTATCTCATACTACTCTCTCGATACATAATCAAATCTTTTGAAAAAAAAAATAAAAAAAAAATTCATATCGAATTCGAAGTGCCATGCTATTATTACTTAATATTCATATGGCGAAGGCATAGTTTTCTTTTTTCTCTCAAATAAAAAAACTTCATTGGCGCCAAGCGTGAGGGAATGCTAGACGTTTGGTAATTTCTCCTCCAACAAGAATAAAAGATCCCATTGACGCGGCCAATCCCATGCATATTGTATGGACTTCTGGTCGTACAAATTGCATAGTATCATAAATGGCTACTCCGGGTATTACCCATCCGCCAGGGGAGTTTATAAACAAATAAAGATCTTTGGTCTCATCCTCAATACTGAGATATACCATAAGACCAATAAGTTGATTCGAGATCTCGCTATCAACCTCTTGGCCTAAAAAAAGTAATCTTTCTCGATAAAGTCGGTTGAGTAGGGTAAAATTGTATCCCTTAGGAACCGTACATGCACCTTTTGATGCATACGGTTCAAAAAAAACAGCGAAGAAAAGAATCAATGTATAGATTCCAGCCCTCTTTCTTTTATTTTTCGAGTTTTTCTACCTTTTTACTTTTTCTTCAATTTTTCAAAAAAGATGCATTTTGATTTCTTCTTTGATAATATAAAAAAAGGGGTAAATAAACTTATCGAATTTACTTCTCATTGATGTATTCTTTCATCGAAATTCAATCCAAATCGTGATGATATTTTCTTGTTCCTGAATGGGCCTCTTTCATCTTTTTAGGTTTATGCTCTACTCCGGGTAAAGATCCGCCCGATTTTGATTTGCACATATAGGACAAATTTTCCCATCACCATTTCTTGTTGTTATGACTTTACAAATAATCATTTATGATACACGTAGTAATCATAAATATATTACCAATTGGGTTTTTCTAAACGGAGTCTGGATACCTCATTTTTTTCGTCCAGCCAAAGCCAACCATAAATTATTCTAATTGATAGAATTCTATGAATTCCCCCAAATAATGCATTTAATTGCAGTTCACGCTCCAATTTTTCGATGATTCAATTTATCTTTCTTGGGCGAAACAGAGGATATCTCGGTCGGGGGAGAGAACGGGGAAATTCCATATGACCCAATATATCTGACAAGTCGCACTATACGTCAACCCAAGATGCATCTTCCTCTCCAGGACTTCGGAAGGGTACTTTTGGAACACCAATAGGCATGGATTGAAAGAAAAAAGGAATTAAATACTATATTTCACTTTGATGTGGAAACGTAACAATATGGTTTTATTGTCTTTATAATATTGACTTTATCATATTTATTTTATCCCTAGATTAGAAAAATTTAGAAAGAAATACAAAATAAATAAAGGAAAATTTTTACGAATAGATCCTTCTAATGATAAATGAAGGATGGACACATTTACTCATAGAAAATGGTATCAATCCACCATTGCATATTGGTACTTATCGAGTATAGAATAAATCTGCTTCTCTTTGTTCTTACGAACCGAATTCTTCCATTATTACGAATAGAATATAGAATCCTAACCCTTGTTAGGAAGTAATCTACTGAACAGGGGAAGTCTATAGGATAGTCATAGTATAACCTTTCCAATGCAATAAAGTTACGTAGTGTCTATTTTTCTTCGATGAAGGGGTATTTTCCATGGGTTTGCCTTGGTATCGTGTTCATACCGTTGTATTGAATGATCCCGGCCGGTTGCTTTCCGTTCATATAATGCATACAGCTCTGGTTGCTGGTTGGGCGGGCTCGATGGCTTTGTATGAATTAGCAGTTTTTGATCCTTCTGACCCTATTCTTGATCCGATGTGGAGACAGGGTATGTTCGTTATACCCTTCATGACTCGTTTAGGAATAACCAATTCGTGGGGGGGTTGGAGTATCACAGGCGGAACTGTAACGAATCCGGGGATTTGGAGTTACGAAGGTGTAGCTGGGGCACATATTGTGTTTTCTGGCTTATGCTTTTTGGCAGCTATCTGGCATTGGGTCTATTGGGATCTAGAAATATTTTCTGATGAACGTACAGGAAAACCCTCTTTGGATTTGCCCAAGATCTTTGGAATTCATTTATTTCTCTCCGGGGTGGCTTGCTTTGGTTTTGGTGCATTTCATGTAACAGGTCTGTACGGCCCTGGAATATGGGTGTCCGATCCTTATGGACTGACGGGAAGAGTACAGCCTGTAAATCCGTCGTGGGGCGTGGAAGGTTTTGATCCTTTTGTTCCGGGAGGAATAGCTTCTCATCATATTGCAGCAGGTACACTGGGCATATTAGCGGGTCTATTCCATCTTAGCGTTCGACCGCCACAACGTCTATACAAAGGGTTACGTATGGGAAATATTGAAACTGTACTCTCCAGTAGTATCGCGGCTGTCTTTTTTGCAGCTTTTGTTGTTGCTGGAACTATGTGGTATGGTTCAGCAACTACTCCCATCGAATTGTTTGGTCCCACTCGTTATCAATGGGATCAGGGTTATTTCCAGCAAGAGATATATCGAAGAGTTAGCGCCGGGCTAGCCGAAAATCAAAGTTTATCAGAAGTCTGGTCTAAAATTCCTGAAAAATTAGCTTTTTATGATTATATCGGCAATAATCCGGCAAAAGGAGGATTATTTAGGGCAGGCTCAATGGATAACGGAGATGGAATAGCGGTAGGATGGTTAGGACATCCTATCTTTAGAGATAAAGAAGGGCGTGAGCTTTTTGTACGTCGTATGCCCACTTTTTTTGAAACATTTCCAGTCGTTTTGGTAGACGGCGACGGGATTGTTAGAGCGGATGTACCTTTTCGAAGGGCAGAATCCAAGTATAGTGTTGAACAAGTAGGTGTAACCGTTGAGTTTTATGGCGGCGAACTTAATGGAGTCAGTTATAGTGATCCTGCTACTGTGAAAAAATATGCTAGACGTGCTCAATTGGGTGAAATTTTTGAATTAGATCGCGCAACTTTGAAATCCGATGGTGTTTTTCGTAGCAGTCCAAGGGGTTGGTTTACTTTTGGGCATGCTTCGTTTGCTTTGCTCTTCTTCTTCGGACACATTTGGCATGGTGCTAGAACCTTGTTCAGAGATGTTTTTGCCGGCATTGACCCAGATTTGGATGCTCAAGTAGAGTTTGGAGCATTCCAAAAACTTGGGGATCCAACTACAAGAAGACAGGCAGTCTGATACAAGACCGCTTTGACATTTTTCCCCTCTATTTTAGGGGGGATTTTACATAGAGTACCGGAGTGAATTTGAATCACCGCTTTTTTTTTTGCTCTTTCAAGATGATTCCCAAAAATAAAATGAAAAAAAAAAAAACGAACAAGTAGGAAAGCTATAATTGTAAACCACGATCAAATTTATGGAAGCATTGGTTTATACATTCCTTTTAGTCTCGACTCTAGGGATCATTTTTTTCGCTATTTTTTTTCGAGAAACACCTAAAGTTCCAACTAAAAAGGTAAAATGATTTTTCATTATCTCAATTGAAGTAATGAGCCTCCCAATGCTGGGAGGCTCATTACTTCAACTAGTCCCCGTGTTCCTCGAATGGATCTCTTAGTTGTTGAGAAGGTTGCCCAAAAGCGGTATATAAGGCGTACCCGGTAAAACTTACAAGTAAACCAGATATAAAAATGGCGACTAGGGTTGCTGTTTCCATTATGATTATATAATTTCAAGACCCCAACGTATCTATCATAAGATCGTTTATTTACAACGGAATCGTATACAAAGTCAACAGATCTCAATGAATAGAATAGGATTTATGGCTACACAAACTGTTGAGAACAGTTCTAGATCGGGTCCAAGACGAACTACTGTAGGGAGTTTATTAAAACCATTGAATTCGGAATATGGTAAAGTAGCTCCCGGGTGGGGAACGACTCCATTGATGGGTGTCGCAATGGCTCTATTTGCGGTATTTCTATCTATTATTTTGGAGATTTATAATTCTTCCGTTTTATTGGATGGAATTTCAATGAATTAAATCTATAAGAATAACAAAGTCCTAGCTTTTTGAATAAAAAATAAATAAGTTAGAACTCAATTTAAGGGCTTATTCTATTTTGGTAGTTCGATCGTGGAATTTATTTCTTTCTGTATTTCCGGAATATGAGTGTGTGACTTGTTATAATTGATTCTATTGATAGTACAGAGGCTAGATCTGTCACCTTGATAAAGATGGTTCTACTTCGTCGGATATTTGTTCAAATATCTGGAACACGAACTAGATTAAGAAATAGTTGAACTATGATTCATACTGAATATTTGACCTCGTATCCGGCGGCAAAAAAAATGCAACCTGTTTGAAAAAAGAAAAATCTTTCTTTTTTTTTTTTAGTCATTTTATCTAATTCATGAAATACGTGATCAACCAAGATCAACCGAGGGTTCTTACTCAGAGAATCCTTGGGTTAGCTTAGGATTTTTTATTAAATCGTCGTGGTTCGAGTATGAATCTGAGGTTTTAATCAATTCATAGGGTCTTAACAAGAGAATTCCTATTAAATCACTAATAAAGAAAGGAAAAAGCCTTAATTAGAGACAAAAACAAATTAAATTTAAATAAAAAGAAATAGGTAAAGAGAAGATTCAAGAGGCCCGTAAGAATCAAAATAAAGACGGTTGAGCCAACTTGATATTTTGGTATTATCACCACAAAGAAGAGCTTTTATAATAGAGAAGATTGAATGGGAGATTAAGAAGTTTCAAACTTTCTATTCCATTTCTGACTATTCTTTTTTATTAGGTGTTTTTGCTTGAGCTGTACGAGATGAAAGTTTCATATACGGTTCTAAGGGGGGGATTTTCACCTATCTCAATAAAGTCTATGATTGGTTCGAAGAACGTCTTGAGATTCAGGCGATTGCGGATGATATAACTAGTAAATATGTTCCTCCCCATGTCAATATATTTTATTGTTTAGGGGGAATTACTCTTACTTGTTTTTTAGTACAAGTAGCTACGGGGTTTGCTATGACTTTTTACTATCGTCCGACCGTTACTGAAGCTTTTGCCTCTGTTCAATACATAATGACGGAAGCGAACTTTGGTTGGTTAATCCGATCAGTTCATCGATGGTCAGCAAGTATGATGGTCCTAATGATGATTCTACATGTTTTTCGTGTGTATCTCACTGGTGGATTTAAAAAACCCCGCGAATTGACTTGGGTTACAGGTGTGGTTCTGGGAGTATTGACCGCATCTTTTGGCGTAACTGGTTATTCCTTACCTCGGGACCAAATTGGTTATTGGGCGGTGAAAATTGTAACAGGTGTACCTGAGGCTATTCCTGTAATAGGATCGCCTTTAGTAGAATTATTGCGCGGAAGCGCTAGTGTGGGACAATCCACCTTAACTCGTTTTTATAGTTTACACACTTTTGTATTGCCACTTCTTACTGCTGTATTTATGTTAATGCACTTTCCAATGATACGCAAACAAGGTATTTCTGGTCCTTTATAAATATAAAGAAGATATAGAATAGATATTTGCAATCAATCATTTATCACTTAGAGGAGGAATGATAGGATTTTATTGCTACAAGTATGGATTATTGAAATAATAAGACATACGTTTGGATATTTCCCTTCAACCAATCGTGTCAAATAAATAATATTGTGTAGTTGAAGGGAATTCTTCGAAGAGAAAATGGATTATGGGAGTGTGTGACTTGAATTATTGATTGGTCTGTGTAGATATACGTCTGCCACATCGGAATTCACAACCAAATGTGTCTTTGTTCCAACCACTGTGTAACCTCTATACAGAAGATAGACTGGTTCGCTTGAAGAGAATATTTTCTATGATCATATCCAAATCCTGTTGTACATGAGTAGGCTCCGTAAGATCTAGTATAATGAATTTACCACTTCAATACTTACTTAAAATTGAATAGTATGGAAATGCATTCATTTCCTTTGCATTGATATGATTGATAATACTATCGGGGTGAAACAAGAGATCTAAAGAAAAATAAAATTTAGGCTAGACTAAATTAGTAACAAGTAAACCTTTTTTGTGTGTATCTCCCACTATTCTATTTTGGAGATAACATAGTAATCGTAAAGTCTGAGACGACCCAGAAAGCAAAAGTACTTGATCATAACCAACTTTGTAAGCCGACTTGGGTATTGAGTATTTACTTAGACTTAGAACCGAATTCTTTGCAATGGATGGTTGTAATTTCGGAAAAAGAGTCCAATTTTTCTTACTCTTACATTGAATCATTCATATATGTGTAGATATAGCCAACACATAGAACATAGATTTTTTATAGATTCATTTGGTTCTTTTGAGTCTTGCTCGAGCCGGATGATAAAAAATTATCATGTCCGGTTCCGCGGGGGGATGGATCTATAAGAATTCACCTATCCCAATAACAAAAAAACCTGATTTGAATGATCCTGTATTAAGAGCTAAATTGGCTAAAGGCATGGGTCATAATTATTACGGAGAACCCGCATGGCCAAATGATCTTTTATATATTTTTCCAGTAGTAATTCTAGGGACTATTGCATGTAACGTAGGCTTAGCGGTTCTAGAACCATCAATGATTGGTGAACCGGCAGATCCGTTTGCAACCCCTTTGGAAATATTACCAGAATGGTATTTCTTTCCCGTATTTCAAATACTTCGTACAGTGCCCAATAAATTGTTGGGTGTTCTTTTAATGGTTTCAGTACCTGCGGGATTATTAACAGTACCTTTTTTAGAGAATGTTAATAAATTCCAAAATCCATTTCGCCGTCCAGTAGCGACAACCGTCTTTTTGATTGGTACTGCAGTTGCCCTTTGGTTGGGTATTGGTGCAACATTACCTATTGATAAATCCCTAACTTTAGGTCTCTTTTAATTTGATTCAATTGTGAAATAACACGACGTGTGTATCTAGGGAATAGTCGCTTCAAAGCGAATTCTCCCTAGATACATCTATTCAAGAAAATTTTGAATTTCTTTCGAATATATGAATTGTGCTACAGATTCAAATCTTATATCTTAATTTAATTATCTTAATTAAACCCAATAGATTTAAAATTTCTTTTTTGGTAAAAAAATTGCGAAATGTTGTTCTAGAATGTCCAATATCCCTTTTACATCTCCTAGGCGAAAATGCTCAATTTTCATAAGATCTTCTTGACTCTTATTCATAAGGTCCAATAATGTATATATATTGGACCTTATAAGGCAATTATAAATTCTAGGAGACAATTCGGATTGATCAATAAAAATCGATTTCAATGCTATTTTGTTTTTTTGGACTTTATTCAATTTATCGTGAAAAGTAAAGGGGGATAAAGGAACCCTATGTTGATTGTGCTCTAAAGGTAAGTTTTCTTCGTCCTTATATAAAAAGGGAATAAATAAATCAATCAAAGTCCGAGAGGCTTCATGAAGTGCTTCTTTCGGAGTTAAACTGCCATTTGTCCATATTTCGAGAAACAGTATCTCTTGTTTTTCATTCCCATTCCCATTTCCATAGGAATGAATACTATGATTCACATTTCGAACAGGCATGAATACAGCATCTATAGGATAACTTCCATCTTGAAAGTTCTGTGGCATCTTTCTAAGATATCCGCGATTTCTCTCAATTTCTAATCCAATATGCAAATTAATTGGTTCTGTCAATCTAGCTATATGTTGTGTATTGTCGACGATTTCTACATAAGGTGGTAAGATGATATCTCGAGCAGTTACATATCCAGGACCCCTAACACAAATAGACGCGTCACAAGTTCCATATAGATTACTTCTCAATACAATTTCCTTCAAATTCATTAGAATTTCGTGGGCCGATTCTTGAATACCTGTTAGAGTCGAATATTCGTGGGAGACATTCTCGGATTTTACACGTGTGATACATGTTCCTTCTATTTCTCCAAGCAAAGCTCTTCGCATCGCAATCCCTATTGTGTCGGCTTGTCCTTTCATAAGCGGAGCCAGAATAAATCGACCATAATAAAGACGTTTACTGTCTGTTCTTGATTCAACACACTTCCACTGTAGTGTCCGAGTAGATACTGTTACTTTCTCTCGAACCATAGTAATAATATTTTTTTTGATTGAATTATTTATTTCTCTTGTTTCTCTTGAAATTGATTCACTGTTTATTTCTACACACGTCTTTTTTTCGGAGGTCTACAGCCATTATGTGGCATAGGGGTTACATCCCGTACAAAAGTTAATAGGATACCACTTCTACGAATAGCTCGTAATGCGGCGTCTCTTCCGAGACCGGGACCTTTTATCATGACTTCTGCTCGTTGCATACCCTGATCTACTACTGTACGAATAGCATTTGCTGCTGCAGTTTGAGCGGCAAAGGGTGTCCCTCTTCGCGTACCATTGAATCCACAAGTACCGGCCGAGGACCAGGAAACCACCCGACCTCGTACATCTGTAACTGTGACAATGGTATTATTAAAACTTGCTTGAACATGAATAACTCCCTTTGGTATTTTACGTGCACTTTTACGTGCACCAATACGTACATTTCTACGTAAACCAGTTCTCGGTATAGCTTTTGCCATATTGCATCATCTCATAAATATGAGTCAGAAATATATGGATCTATCCATTTCATGTCAAAACAGATTCTTTATTTGTACACTGAGTCCTTTAGTGAGTCTGATTATCCCTTTATCCTTGTCTTTGTTTATGTCTCGGGTTGGAACAAATTACTCTAATGCGCCCCCGTCTACGGATTAGTCGACATTTTTCACAAATTTTACGAACGGAAGCTCTTATTTTCATATTTTTCATTCCTTATCTTAATTCTGAATCTACTTCTTGGTAGAAAATAAGTTTCTTGAAATTTTTAATCTCGAATCGTATTGAATAAAAATCACCTAATCTTTTGAATCCTTGTTTCGGAGTCGATAAATTATACGTCCTCTGCTTGAATCATAACGACTTACTTCAATTTTGACTTTATCCCCGGGTAGTATCCGTATAAAACTACGTCGGATCTTTCCCGAAACATAACCTAGAATCAGATCCTCATTATCTAACCGAACCCGGAACATGCCATTGGGAAGCGATTCAGTAATTAAACCTTCATGAGTCCATTTTTGTTCTTTCATTCCAGGTAAAGCCTCCTTGAGGTATCAACTAATGGAGGAGAAACGATATTAGACAACTCACCCCCCTTTCTTTTTATATTTCTCAAATAGGAAGAGGTTTCAGATTTCATTTGGATATGAAATGGATTACCATATATAACATAAAATTTCTCCGCCGATTCCTTCTAGTCGAGCTTCCCGATCTGTCATTATACCCCGAGAAGTGGAAAGAATTACAATACCCATTCCACCTAAAATTCTAGGAATTCGTTGAGAGTTAGAATAGATTCGTAGACCGGGTCGGCTGATCCGTTTTAAATTTAAAAAATTTCTATAGGGTCTTTTCCTATTCCTGCTATGTCGCAGGGTTAAAACCAAAAAATTTTTGTTTTTTTCTCGATGTTTTCTGACGTTTTCGATAAAACCTTCTCGGAAAAGTATTTTAACAATATTTTCGGTAATATTAGTAGATGCTATGCGAACAACTCTTTTTCTATCCATATCAGCATTTCGTATAGAGGTTATTATCTCAGCAATAGTGTCTCTACCCATGATGAATTAAAACTTTTGTCGTCCCAAAATTGGATATAATTAACATGTTTTTCTTTTTTTTTTTTATTGGTTTATGAATATAAATTTTTCAAGGTATATGCGCAAAACACAAGCTACGAATTAATCTAGTTCTTAATCTATTTCCCTTCAAATACCCCAAAAATTCAGATCTCTTTTTTTTTTATTTTATAATACTTCGGGAGCTAATGAAACTATTTTAGTAAAATTTAATTGTCTCAATTCGCGGGGGATTGCCCCAAAAATGCGAGTTCCTTTTGGATTTCCTTCTTGATCAATCACAACTGCAGCATTGTCATCATATCGTATTATCATACCGCTGTCACGTTTAAGTTCTTTACAGGTACGAACAATTACAGCTCTGACTACTTCTGATTTTTCTAGGGGCATATTTGGTACGGCTTCTTTGATCACAGCAACAATAACGTCACCAATATGAGCATATCGGCGATTACTAGCTCCTATGATTCGAATACACATCAATTTTCGAGCCCCGCTGTTATCCGCTACATTTAAATAGGTCTGAGGTTGAATCATATAAATTTTTGAATCTATTCTTCCAATGCAAAGGATGAAGAAAATAAAAGAAATATTGTTTGTCTAAGTCTAAAAAAGAAATAGGCGATTTTGTTTCATCCCCAAGACTCATTTCTCTATGTTCTACATTTTTATCCCGAAATAATAAATTGAGTTCGAATAGGCATTTTGGATGCTGCTATTAAAATAGCCCTTTTAGCTATATTTTCGGTTACTCCACCCATTTCATATAGTATTCGCCCCGGTTTAACAACAGCTACCCAATATTCAGGGGATCCTTTCCCCGAACCCATACGCGTTTCAGCAGGTCTTACTGTAACTGGTTTGTCTGGAAAGAGACGGACCCATATTTTTCCACCACGGCGTGCATTTCGTGTCATTGCCCGGCGACCTGCTTCGATTTGTCTCGATGTGATCCAAGCGGGTTCAAGTGCTTGAAGAGCATATTTACCGAAACAAATATGATTACCTCGATAAGATATTCCCTTCATTCTTCCTCTGTGTTGTTTACGGAATCTAGTTCTTTTGGGGTTATAGTTGATGGTTGTTTCGGAATTCCATCTCTACTACAGAGCTGGACGTGAGAGTTTCTTCTCATCCAGCTCCTCGCGAATAAAAGGATTCCAAATTGAATTTGAATTAATTTGAATAGCTATTAGAACATTTTTATTTTAGAAAAAATTTTCTTTTTTCTAACGTCCTAATAAATCTTTATTGTCTTTTATCCGAGTTTACCAATTCAAAAAAAAAAAGAAGGTTTTCGCGGGCGAATATTTACTCTTGCAATCTCTATTTCAGTCCTAGCACTTATTCGTCATTTTTCAAACAAAATAGATGAATTTATTTCCGGTTTATTTCGCCATCCTAAGTAGTGAATCATTAAGATTCGTTTATTTAATATTTAAATAAAATCTTTTGCATTCACAGGTTCCTTCGTTTTCACCACTTCGTACTAGATGATTAGGTCAGAATTCTACAATGGAGCTCATAATCCAATTTATTCTTGAGTCAACCTTCTTAATCTTTATTGACTCAAAGCTCTTGAGTTTTTTCTTTTCTTCTATAAGAAATTCATATTTCATTATGTATGAATCAATTAGTATTGATGCTTTTTTACACTGTCTTTTATGAGATGACTCATAGACCTTCCATATTGGAATTGTATATCATTGATATTCTTTTTCTCTCTTTCTCTCATCCTTCCATTTATCCACACCTTATCTTCCGTAATTTTGCTTTAAAAAAGTTAACGTTTAATTATTTCAGTTGCTACAAAGATATGACTGATTTAACATATTTTGACTGGTTCTTTAGATCTAGATAATATGAAGTGATGAATTGGTTTTCACACTATCGGGCCGGTCTTTTGTAACCCTAACCCTAAAAAAAACCAACGAGTCACACACTAAGCATAGCAATTATATCACAAGGTCAATTGAATTTTTATTCAACCCTATAGAATTAGTTTGATTGGTAGGAAAAAGAATGAATGAGTTTCCCCTTTTTCCTTCTATCGGTTGATAGAAGGAAAAAACGATGAAAGTTTTCTTATTCCTCTTCCTTGTCTATAAAAATCCAAATTTTGATGCCCAAGACCCCATAGATAGTTCGAACTGTATAGGAACAATAATCTATTTTCGCTC
>JBBBWG010001304.1:0-13106 GCA_037176905.1 Azolla pinnata
TCTTTTCCAGAAAGAAAGGCTGTCAAGCGCTGCTCGGTAAGGTCTTCTCTGTATATTGTTTTGTGAATAAGTATCAATCCATCTATTTGACTCTGAGCATATGATCTTTCTTGCTCGCCGATGGAGGCCGCTGTGTCGTCCGTATGTGGCTTGCAACCCTCTAAGAAGTTCTGAGTCAAAATTGAGTGGTAGGCCGTCTTAGTTTGTTTCGGAACACACAGTATAATATGCTCTCTTTGGTTAATCTCTTCTCCGCGAAGCGACTCATCGTCGTGGTGCAGAATGTGACCGAGATGCCACCTCCATTAGAAGATACTTTCTAGCTTGCTGGAGGAATCGGAAGTAATCTGGCCTCTTCTGTAATCCCTGTGAATGTAACCCGTGGGTTTATTTGAATGAACTAAACTTGTTTTATCTAGTGTATTGTTCCCATGGATAATTTAATGTTTTGATTCGGTGTCGAATGTGATGTATTTCGAAAGCCATGGGATTATCTGTTGGCTACAGAAGGCGATTATCATCTTTAGAGGAGAGATTATGTTGATCGCTTCAATGGGGGGAGTTTCGAGAGGAAGCAATGTGCCTGAGGACGGTTTGATCATTATGAATTACGGATCGCTGATTTCCACACGGCGAGTACATCTGGCTGAACCAGCATGGGGCGAATAGAAGAGCTTTCATGTGTGGTATATGTTAAATCTAGAGATAAATCTTTGGAATAAGCTGGCAATCAGTGTCTGGATCAACGAATGAGTATGATTAAACTCTTGTTGTATCGATGTGCAGTTTGCATCGATGCCTGCACTTCAATGGCTTCACATTGGCTGCAGTGTAAGCCTAGTGTTACAAGGGCATGACATGTTGGCTTTGTTTGCAACATCTATTGTTTACAATTTGAGAATTTCGTAAATTCATGTCTTATCATTGAGTATAGAAGTGTTGTTGGGCGTTAAATGTTGTCCTAACGGGCATGTAGAAGCGATGCTAAATGTGCTAGGCTTGATTTCAAGGAAAATCATAGGAGATCTTGATTCAATGGTGTGATTAAATCTTCCTTAGTGTTATGATAAGTTTGTAGGCCCAGATGTGCTAACGAAGTCAGCTCTTGGTGCTATTTACAGGAATCTGTTGCTGGCTTACTTAGTCTCCATGCATTTCAATGGGATGTGTTGAAATTGATTTGAATAGCAGTCTAAATCTAGCAGTGGTCCACAAGTCTAGATGTATGATTCGATAGGTGGATCCTTTGGGTGCCAGCTGATGGCGAACAACACATTGTTGGTATATAATATATTATGCATTGTTGGTAAAGGCAGGTGTATAGAAAGACGCCTTCACCAAAGCCAGAGCATTGTAATTAGTGACTGAATGTGTTTTAAGAGGCTCATCATGTACCGCTTCTATTGAGTTTTTAAGATTCTTCGAAGCTATGTCGGTGATATGTTGTCTAGCAGGGGACGGTGGAACATGATCCCATGCAAACACACTGTTTTCCTATTAATACTGGCTTCATATCATATCCACGAAGATCTTTTTACGAGCAGAGGGTTTAGGGTTTAGGGTTAGTGGAAGAGGAAGAAGGCCATGGCTATGGGAGTTGTATTGTGGTGGCACCATTGTTGATGGGAAGGATCTAGATCGATCTTTGAATGTGAAGCAGAGGCAAAAACCAAAAGCAAACAAAATATGCCCACCATAATTAACCTCGAGTTAACCTAAAAATCATCACACTCGTTGAAATTCTGTAACTTGAACTCGAACGTGAGGTGTTGCTTCGCTGTTCTCTAAGTAGTAAATGAACGAAAACCGCAGCGATATGTCGTAATTGCACATGTAATTTCGGAGTGTAGTCTAGATATATTTTGTGTATCAATGACATGAGGCTGCATACTGAAGCAAAATCACTTCGTATTGTTTCTCGAGTCCATGTAGTTATTATCACCGCAAAGTCGGAGTTTGAGCTGAGCTAACTCTAAACCCTAAACCCTAAACCAACTTGGCTCGGTTTCAAATCGGGTCAAGTTTGAGTCGACGCAATAGGCTTTGGTTTCAGCTCAGCACATCTTATAAGTGTGTGGCAATTTGGCTCGACCTGATTTCTACTTGCTCGACTCTAAACCCTAAACCATAAACCCCTAAGGTAGGAACCCAAAGTCTAGAGCCTTCAAACCACCCAAAGCCCTAGACTCGGCTTGACTTCCACGTACTCGAAGCCAAATCCTAAATGACTTATGCCGTTTTGTAATTAGGCAAAAATACGTTTCAGTCAAGGCAATGGGCCTGATTTTGGCTTTTGCTTGGCTTGGTTTTAGCAATCGGGGGCTCAACTCCATTGCTACTCGGCCAACTCTGAACCCTAAACCCTAAGTCCTGAACCACCCAAAACCCTAATCTTAGCCTGACTTACGCTCTCAGTAAAAGCCGAAGACCCAATGACTTATGTCGTTTCATAAAAAAGGCAAAAAAACTGTTCCAGTCAAGGCAATGGGCTTGGTTTCCGCTCGGCTCGACTTCTACTCAATCAACCCGAAACCCTTAAACCCTAACCCTAAACCCCATAAACCCTAACCATAACCCTAAACCCTAACCCTAAAGTTCCTAAGCCTAAACCTTAAGCCCTAAACCCTAAACCCTAAACCCGAAGCCCAAATGACTTATGCCGTTTCATAAAAAAGGCAAAAAAACTGTTCCAGTCAAGGCACTGGGCTTGGTTTCCGCTCGGCTCGACTTCTACTCAATCAACCCTAACCCTAAACCCCTAAACCCTAACCCTAAACCCCTAAACCCTAACCCTAAACCCCTAAACCCTAACCCTAAACCCCTAAACCCTAACCCTAAACCTAAACCCTAAACCCTAATCTGGGCATGACTTCTAGTCGATGAAGCCGAAGCTTAAGTGACTTGAAGATGGAAACTTGAAACGAAACCCTAAAATAAGTCTATGCACTTCGCTTTCTGACTCAGAGCTCGTGCGCAGCGCTGAGCGAGCAGTATCAGCGATCAGGCGGAGTGCAGGATCTATCTTCTGCCAGGGAAGAAGCAGAAGCAGAAACAGAAGCAGAAGCAGCAGCAGAAGTAGAAGAAGAAGCAGAAGAAGCAGAAGCAGCAGCAGCAGCAGCAGCAGAAGAAGAAGTAGAAGCAGAAGAAAAAAGAAAGGAAGAAACTCAGCATATTTGGAGCAGCCCTACGCCTACGCTGGCAGCATTCAGGTATGGTTTGCGTACACACCCGGCAACAGCAGCAGCAGGCTATAAGCAGCCCCGCGCGCGCCTGCTGCTCTCCATTCCTTTTCCCCTTTCCGCTCTCAATCCCATGCCGTTTCTGAGTTCTCTGGCTGGGTATGTCTTTCCTAACCCTACGTCTCTTTGATTCATGCTTTTTTGATTGATTTAGTTTTTCATGGGCTTAAGCCGACTTGGTTTATAGAGCCATAGCAACTACTTATCCAGCTTAATCGGCTAATTGAGTACAAGTTTAGGGGCTTAGGGGGTTGGTTCCATAGATGGCAAACGCCTTGGATTGATTGGATTAAGCTTATACATAAGCTCGGTTTACAAGGCTTGTTGGGTCGGTTAGGCTCTGGTTTAAGCTTGAGATTCTTGTACCGACTTGGAGCCACATCATCAGCTCAGCGTCAGATCTTCCCTAGTGATAGCGGTGCTTCTTTCACTGTTCTAGGTAGTAAAGGAACGAAAACAACCATTTGTTCTATTGCTTAGTTTTATATATATGGCTCTATAAACCGCGTCGACTTTAAGCCCATGAAACGAAATTAATCAAAGAGTATAAATCAAATGGCTTATGCAGCTTAATCGGCTTGGCCTAGTTGGTTCAGACATTTGTTGAGTGAACAAGAAATGAGTTGCATTCGCTTACCAAAAAAGAAGGCTGGACTTTGTTACTTGTGTGTAACAAGAGAAATACTCTCACGGAGACCTCTCCAATTATTACTAAGATTCAAAGTGATGCCATTGAATCCGAGCTTTTCCTTTGTTTGCCATGCATACAGTGCTAGCATGAATGTAATTGAAATGTTCTTGCTAAATGCCCGAGTCCTAAAATAGGCTGCAATCACAACAAAAATTCCTTATTTCTTCCTACCTTATTTAGCTTATGCAGTTGATTTACACTCTTTGAGTGCATCTCTGCTTGTACAAAGCTTCTTTAAGTCATGGTTTAGAAACATGGTGCTTGCGACAACTTCTTTGAGAGACCGATATGGGGTTTTAAGAATTAACCCTTGGTGGCACAGACAATGCCGCTGGAGAAACCAACTTATGTGTACACATGCATTTTAAGTGAACCCAGATTTGACCCGAAAAATTCACTGATTGACGAATTTCCAACTTCTGTTCTTCTGCTAGTTGACAATCCATTATCCTGTAGTTGTTTCTTTATCGGCCATGTAGTGCTAACTTGGTTGGGTGATTGATGCTATCTCTTCTTGGACTTGTCTCACATTTCTCCCAGTATCCCAAGAACGCCATGTTTTTCTTGTCTGGCAGTGATTCATTAACTTGCGTGGTCTTTTATCTTTGCAAAAAACTAGAATTGCCAGGTTTTCTTGGTCTACAGAACAATGCAATGTGAGATGAACGTTCAATTTAGAATTACCTTTTGTTCTTCAAAAACAATGCCCCTTCATCAGTATTCTACCGAGTGACCAAATGAATGGATGGGATTTCATAGCCGCCGAAAATGTCAACTAACTTTTAAAGATTTCGAATTCCGTAAAAACTCGAAAATACCCCATGAAGATCTCTCTCTCCTTCTCTCCTGTTTCTCTTTATCTTCCAAAATGCCCCTGAGGGGAGTTCAAAACACTAAGCAGAAGAAGAAGGAAGGCATACACTTATTTTCGAACTGTATCATATTAGGTCTAACAGAAATTGCAAGTCTTGCAGCAATGGAGGATGCAGAACCCTTGCCAGAGCTCACCTCTCAGGAAATCAAATATGCGCGGGGTGCGAGGGTGCGCTTGAAGGTAAACAATCCTGTAGTTTACTTTTTTGTTTCTTCTCCGTTAATGCCTCTTTCCCGCAAGGAAAGAAGTTGATGTACTTAACCTTTCTTTTCTTAACCTTTCATAGGATCTGACTGATAAGAAGTTGAAGGGGCAGCTTCGGCGAAGAGAAGAGATTATAGGAAAGTCTGCACGGACTGCTGTGAAATTTGAGCAGGTTTTTTCTTCTGTTTTTTACCTGTCTTCTTCTTTTATCATTATCATGGTGTGGACATAAATGCTACCTGTGGCTACACAACATATTCCGATTTCTGATTTGTTTGTCTGTGCAGATCTTTTGGTTTTCCCTAAAATTTGGTATCTTCTACTGCAGTGGCTATTGCCTAGTGAGGCTGGATACCTTGAAGCTGAAGGACTCGAGCAAACGAAGAATTTTTCCCAGGAAGCGATTGTTTCCAATGTCGATTTGGCAAGTGCTCGAAAAGCTTTCGATATCCAGCTTCCAGGTTTTGTGATGATCTTGCAAATCAACAAATAGAATATGCATAAATAGCAATGAAGAGATTTCCATAGTTTGCCCTGTAGTTTTGAATAATCTATATAATGGTCTCTGCAGAGTATATTTTCTGTTCTTTATGTCTTCCTATAAATAGAATCTATTCTTTGGTGCTTCATCATGCAGTTTTGGGACCCTATGCAATTGATTTTACTCATAATGGACGATATCTTCTCATCGGTGGAAGGAAAGGCCATCTTGCAATCATGGACTGGAAACAATCTCGACTTGTATCAGAATTGCAGGCAATAATTCTCCTTCATTACATAAACAAGAAACTTTTTATGTAATAATGGGATTACACTAGTCTGTGATACATCTGCGTCTATTCTCCTTCATTATTTGGCCGGGTCGATGCAAAACATGGCGGGCCAATCAAACCCTAGCCTAGTTGTATATAAACCCCTTAGAGGGGATGCTGTGAAATTAAACACCTGAGTCGATCATCACAGTTGTAGGTGCCGAAATTAAGTTTAAGAAATGGAAATAACTGAGAAATGGGTACTTTATCATGTCAAATGTGTGAAATGTAATCATCATCTACCTAGTATGCATAATAATAAATCAGTGCAACCCATCCACCTGACACATTTATAGAGGTGAATGGTAGGCATATTTCTACTATCTATGGTTAATAAGAAAGGAGGAAAGAGTAGTGAATAACTGTTCTATGCATGGGATCTTTGGATCTGTGGAATGAACACAATCATCTTGAATTTCCGAATCCTTATAGTACCACTGGACTCTCTGTACGCGTTGGAAATTTGCATCGTTTTCGAGTTTTAATGATGAAATTGTGCAAGACAGGTTGCTGAAACAACAAGGGACGTACAGTTCCTGCATAATGAGCTGTTTTTTGCAGCTGCTCAGAAAAAGTCAGTTCCTCTACACTTCTTATACCAAACCTCAATTAAATGGTACAACAGCAAAATTGTCCTTCTCATTCTTTTCCCCTTTATTTGCAGATATGTCTACATATATGACAAGAAAGGAACAGAGATTCATTGCTTGAAAGTATTTAAGCTCTTCCTATGCTTTTTATGAGCCTGTTCTTTTTTGCTGGCATACATCAATACTTGGTGATCACATTTGTGAGCTGATTGTGCAGGATCATACATCTCCATTGAAGCTGGAATTTCTCCCGCATCATTTCTTGCTTGTTTCAATTGACAAATTCGGCACTCTTAGGTATCAAGATACAAGTACTGGTACGAGTGTGGCTCAGCACCGGTCTGGTTTAGGAAGGTGTGAAGTGCTTCGGATGAATCCTTATAATGCAGTTGTGGGTCTCGGCCACAGCAACGGAACTGTAACTCAATGGAGTCCGAACATGAGCAAACCACTTGTTTCCTTGCTTTGCCATCGTGGGCCAGTAACTGCCTTAGCTTTTGAATCACAGGGTAACCAGATGATCACTGCTGGTATGGATGGGAAGGTTAAAGTATTTGATTTGAGGAAGCTTACTCCTCTTCATACATACTTCTCCAAGTCACCGGCTAAGTCACTTGATGTAAGCCAACGAGGTCTGCTAGCTGTTGGTCAAGGCTCTACTGTGGAGATCTGGAAAGATGCTCTTGTTTCAAAGCAATTCAAGCCTTATATGAAGCATCACTTACCGAAAGGATGGCAGATACAAGATTTCAGTTTCTGCCCCTATGAAGATAGTATGGGTATTGGTCATAGCGGCGGTATATCCTCGATTCTTGTGCCAGGGTCAGGAGAGGCTAACTTTGACACATACGTTGCGAATCCGTTCGAGACAATCAAGCAGAGGAGAGAAGCTGAGGTTCATTCGCTTCTGGATAAATTGCAGCCGGAAACAATCGTACTTGATCCGAAGCAGATAGGAGCTGTTCGGCGTGATCCTACTGAGCAGCATCAAATGAAGCGCGAACAAGCTTTTGAGGCGAACAGGGCTGCTGCGATAATGGCTGGAAAGCATGTTGTCCTGAAGAACAAGATGAAAGGGCGGAACAAGCCGGGTCGGAGACACAAGCGGAAGCAAGATAACATAATCTCAGCCAAAAGGCCGTTTATCGAATCTCAGAGCCGAGAAATCTCCGCCGTTACTAAGAAACCGAAGCTCTCTGACGATTCTGTTCCTCGTGCATTGAAGCGGTTTGTGTGACGGATCCTTCTGTTTTGTTTGCAAGCACAACAGCGTCCCCGAGATCTTAGAATGCTGCATACACTGGCTGGTTGATATCGAGAAGTGTAGATTGACCAGCGTTTCTGAAGCAAGTTGACGAAAGTTTCATGCGCTCCAGACTTTGCAGCTGAGCTTATATTCCCTACTGATTTGTAGAGGGCTGGTTGATATTGAGAAGTGTATCGATCAATCAGGTTTATCACGAGTACTGATTTGTGAAGCAAGTTTAATGAACAGTTTCTGTGATTACCTTGATGGATCACAGCTTCGTTAATGAGAGGTGGATTATCACGAGGCTTTTTGCTGGAGAATTTGCGCCATCGATCTATCTATCTATCTATCTATATATATATATTTCTGAAATGAATCCAAATGTGTTCCGGAGGGTTTTTCCAGCTCAAGACAAATGTGTTCTTTTGGGAGCTTTGTATAGAGAAAGGAGAAAGGGTTTTTAAGGCTCACATCTTCCGGCAGATTAGGCGAGATTAATGAATAATCTGACAAAACCCATGAATGAATCAATCACAGGTTGTTATGTTTAGGGTTTGGGAATTTAGGTCTTAGGGTTTGGAGTACAGAGCTGTATTTGGGGTCGTATATACAGTATGGAGGCTACGATAGACAGCCTGTATACGGTCCCAAAGTATGTCTAGCGTGCCGCATGTACGGTCTCAGAGCAGCTACAGCAGCCGTATGTACGGTCCTAGAGCAGCTATAGCAGCCGTATATATGGCCCCAAAGTGTATCTAGCTGCGTAGATACCGTCCCAAAGCACAGCTCAAGCGCTGCGTGTAGAGTGTGGAGCCTTGTGTACGGTCTTAGAGCAGCTTCAGAGGCGTATATACGGCCCCGGAGCAAGCGCCAGAGGCGTACATACGGTCCCGGAGCAGCTCCAGCGCCGTATATACCCGTCTCAAAGCAGCTCTGGTGGCGTATGTAGATTGCGGAGGCGTGTGTACGGTCCCGGAGCAGCTCAAGCGGCGTATATACGGCCCTACAGCATCGTACATACGGTCGTAGAGCATCGTACATACGGTCGTAGAGCAGCGAAGCCCACCGGCGTATGTACTTCGTATACTGCGGGGGCGTATATACGGCCCCGCATACGGTCTGGAGCCGTCTTCTTCCTGATTCCTGCAGACGGTGCCGCGGCTATGGCGATCAGAGAACAACGCTTCTCCTCCCTTCCTCCTCCCATCGCTGCTCTTCTGATTCCCGCAGACGCTGGCTCGGCTATGGCGATGAAGCGAGCAAACGCTTCTCCTCCCTTTCTCTTCCCATCGCTGCTCTTCTGATTCCCGCAGGACGCTGGCTCGGCTATGGCGATGAAGCGAGCAACGCTTCTCCTCCCTTTCTCTTCCCATCGCTGCTGCTGCTCCTCCCCGCGTGTCTGCTCACAGCAAGCCCCTCCGTGGAGATGGAGCTAGGCGTACAAGGAAGGAAGGAAGGAAGGAAGGAAGGATCCAGGGAGGCGACGAAGAGGATGAAGACGACGACGACGTTGGTCCTTGGGCTTCTTCCTCTCTGATGCTTCTTTCTCTTCTTTCTTTCTTTCTTTCTTGGTCTTTCTTCCCTTTCCTGTGTTCTTCGCAGCTACTGAAGCCCTAGACTAGCAGCCGAAGGCCCCTAGGGTTCAAACGCTCTGCGTACATTCTTTCGATCCGGAGGTAGTTTCCTGATTCCATGTCTGTTCCGCGCTTGTTGGCACTTGAAAGCGCTCGTCTATGGCGTTGTCTGCCTGATGACAGCAGCTTCATCGAAGCTGTGAATCCTGATGCTAGATCCTATCCACAGGTTTCATCCTAAACCCTAAACCCTTAACCGTGGAAGGCATTTCTTTCTTCTGTTTTCCCTTCTGCATTCTGTATTTCTCTGTCTGCTCTCCATCCCTGGCGCTATAACCGTAAGGTCGTAAAGCTTTTCCTCACAGCAGTCCTTAGTGCGTTTTGCCGACACCTCCTCGTCTGTCTACTTCCTTTCTTCTCGGCTTTCTTTTGCCTGTGGATTGGAGTCGAAAAGAAATCTTTATCGATAATTCCGCGCATATGATGGAGGCCATTTCAATCTGGTGGGGATCCATCTGTGGTTCGCAAGATCCTCCACTAAGACCTGAGTCAGGATTGAGAGCTAGACCCTCATCGTTTTCTTTCCATCACATGCATTTCATATGCTTTCTGCCAAACCTTTTGTCTCCAGTTTCTGGTATTCATGAATCTGCTACGACATAGATTGAGATTTTTTTATCCATCCTATTCAACACGCGGGGTTTAATATCCATCTGGTGAATTTCTTTCCCGTTCTCTGTATCCCTCTATATTGCATTCCTTCATCTATCGTATGTACCATTCGGTGGGATATTTCTTGCATCTTACATACAACTGAAAAGGTTCAATATCCCATTGAGAAATCCCTTTTCCTTTCTTAGTATCACATACATTGCAATTTTCAGAGTGCCAGGCTTCGTATTTGATCATTCCAAAGATTGTAGTTTTCGCACTATTGCTTGGATTAACCTGTGGCGCAATACCAGGTAAAAATGTTCTTTGCAGATCTCGAGTATTAGAAAAGGTTGAAGATTTCGAGTCACTTGTCTTTCGGAGGGTGTTTCAAACATTAAGCCATGACATGCTTGAAACTACAATTCAGGGTCATCTTCTGTATGACAATCATGTGTGCTGTTTATCCATCTGTAAATGCTGTGGTGCCAAAAGTGTGGCTGCACTTTGGGGTTTCGCTTTGATTCAAAAAATGGTTCTCAATTGAGTAAATGTGGTTTATCGTGTGAGTCAACACAACAAATAGCCATCAAAGAATGAGCTGAACTTTACTTTACTTTACTTACATGTAAAGAATTCTATTTATCTATGGGGAAAGTATTTATTTTATCTCGAACTGGGTTTAGAGTGAGGATGACAATATGTATGAAGTCAGATCTGAACTTGGTTGCGTCAGGTATGATCAATATGTATTGAGGGTTCGAGATAAATACTTCATTGCAGCAGGTGGTTTCGTCTTTGTTTTTAAGGGTATCTTTAATATTGCATTGGAAACTTCAAGTAATCTCTAATATTGCATTGGAAACTTTAAGGGTCTAATAATATTATATATGGAATCATAGTACATTTTTACCCATCATACAATATAGCTGTCTGTGAACAGACATAGCTGTGCCTGTGGTGCAATTAATCTTCCAGCGAAACTGTCATGTCTGTCAGGCAGACATGTGTTGGTTATGCAATTTTATCTACTCTGATGAATCGATAAAATAATGCTTTGAAAATACCTTCAGGAGTCAATGGGTAATATGTTTCTGTAGATTCTCCCCGTTGTACAGCTTAAATTAATGGCGCAACCTATCTATCAATTGATTGGTTTTTGGGAAAATCTATCAGTGGAACATCTGGAGTCAATTGATCGTTTTTTGGGAAAATCTATCAATGGAACATCTGGAGTCAATTGATCGTTTTTTGGGAAAATCTATCAATGGAACAGCTTGAATCAATTGATTGTTCTTGGGAGAAAATCTATCAAGGGAACATCTCGGAATCAATCGATTGGGTTTTGGGGAAATCTATCAATGGAACATCTGGAATCAATTGATATGGTTTTCGGAAAATCTTTCCATGGAACATCTGGAATTAATTGATTGTTTGTGGGGAAATCTTTCAATGGAACATCTCGGAATCAATTGTTGGAAAATCTATCAGTGGAACAGCTTGAATCAACTGATTACCGTGTGTAAAAGGGTCAGGGTACATCAACAGAATTTTTGAAGTAATGGGCCAATTTTCCTAGCTGAAACAATGCACACATTCATGATATTGTCTACTAACACTATTTAGGGCTAGATGTGCATGATTGGCAAGAACAGGAACCAGTCCCAAGTTCCAAGGAAGTCGGAGTCATGATCTGATGCTGGCAATGGGCCAAAAAAGAAATCATCAGCTGATCTGCTCCGCAGATTTGCTGAAAGTGATGGTGATGGTGATGGCATCAGGAGGAAGTCACCATGTAATGATTACAGACAAGCTCACACAGACAACAGGAGCCATGGAAGCTCGGTAGTGCGGAGAAGCTCTCTACAAATCCCCCCACCCAGCTCATTTACACAGCGTACAAAGCCCTGCGCGCAGACAAAGAAAACATTTTTTTCTGAGTGCGTTTCCATGGGATGAAATGAGGCTCTGATGGCAAGACTTCGATGCAGAGTATTTGTTCAAATGCATATTCCCGAATTACTACTACCCGAGGGAGAGACGTCAACCACGTCGTCCTGTCGTTGGTAAGTCTGCCGGTAAAAAAAATTCAATAAATCAGACCTAAACATGCTGCTGAGCTCTGTGTTCGATGATCACATCTGATCTGGAAAAAAGAAAAAGAAGCAACGATTTCAAGATTGACTGTGTATTCTGTGCAGATGATATATATATATATATAGATCATGGTGGCCCCCAAACCCCCAGTTTCAAGACAAGCTCACCATGACCCAAGGCTTCTGCTGCTTCTTGGAAGCCATGCCTGAATGGGGAGGGGAGGTCGTGTACAAATTGATGTGTGCACTGTGTATGTGGGCCTCGAAGATCATGGGTTTCTCTGATCTGATCTGATCTGGTCTGATCTACTGTTTGGTTTGGACATTTTGATGGGTTTACGTGAAGCTAACCAACCCCATTCAAGAAGAAACTCATGCCTAGAGTATGATGACAGAAGAGAAGAAAAAAATGGAGGGAGGGAGGGTTCATTGAAACTAGCGTATGTTTGAGATCTGTGTGCGGGGTAATTATAGTTCCATGGAAGGTTTCCGATTCAAGAAGAGGAAGGGGACTTTTGAAATCAGACTGAGAGCTTGAAGGGGTGTGAGAGATTTGGTGTCCTCGGAGATCATGGCTTTGTGCATCAGAAGAACCCATGGAAGCTTGACAATGTAAGGATGGAGGGGGTGCAGTTCCAGGGTTTCCTAACCTGTTTGGAGGCGCCGATCAGCATCAGGTGATGAGCACGGAGGTTGAGAGTACGAGACACATGCAGGTTGTGTGAATTCTGGAAAAACCTTTGCAGAAGGTAGAGAGAGATCGAGCAGCAGCAGCAGCAGAAAAAGCACGAAGAAGCAAGGAGCAAGGAGCAAGGAGGAGCAGAATAAAAGAAAGAAGAAGGGGGAGAAGAAGAGGCAATCAGAAGAAGCAACAAGCAAGAAGGAAGAAGAAGGAAGAAGAAGGAGAAGCAAGAAGCAAGAAGCGAGAAGAAGAGGCAATCAGAAGAAGCGAGAAGCGAGAAGAAGAGGCAATCAGAAGAAGCGAGAAGCGAGAAGCAAGAAGAGGAGGCAATCAGAAGAAGCAAGAAGCAAGAAGAAGAGGCAATCAGAAGAAGCAAGAAGCAAGAAGAAGAGGCAATCAGAAGAAGCAAGAAGCAAGAAGAGGAGGCAATCAGAAGAAGCAAGA
>JBBBWG010001304.1:18430-35441 GCA_037176905.1 Azolla pinnata
CGTTTGCTTCCCGTTTGGTCTTCCCCCATTACTTCCTCCCGTCGTGGCTTCCTCGTGCTGGTCACGTCGTACCAGTTCTCGGGTTACGTATGTGGAATATGCTCCCCTCCCTCTGCTTGTGCGTTCCCTCTTTGTCGTTTTTGTTGTTCAGTCCGTTTTCGTTTACTTTCTGATCCTGCAATTAGCTGGCAGCGCTGCTGAGGAAGAGTTTATGCTGATTTCGGCGTTCTCTGAACCGTTCGGGACCAGGTCCCGTGCTTCCGCGTAAGATCAGAGCGCTTCCTTCTCCCGTGTGTCTGTTTCGAAAAGACGTCGTTTCTTGATCAGGTACGATGCACGTTTTTGAGCACATTTTGCCCGATTTCCTAATCTCTGAATGACTGCTTCCGTGTTTCTTTTCTTGATCTGTGTATCGATGCTTATGTTTGTATCCGTTTGGATTTGACCTCATTCACTGACCCTTTTTTTTCAGGTCGCTGCCTGTTGTTGCTCCCGACATTGTCCAACTAACAGAGAACTCAACCGCTCATCGTCCACAGGTACAACAGTTTAGAATGCTTTCGACTTCGTGAAGAAATTGGCTATTATTTTCTCAAAGCCGTTCTTGTTCGATCTTTGGTTGGCATTGGTTTTTAATCCTTCACAATCGTTTGCATTTTCCTACTTTGTCTGCCGTATCTGCTAATGTTCAGATTTCGGTTTAATTATGTTGGTTTCCCATATTGAGATATCATCTCTGCTGCATTGATTGGCTATACTTTTCTGTTCTTCTCTGTACGAATTAATCTGCACATTTCAGCGCATCCGATGGATCAGATCCGGTCGAAGTGCGTCTAAACGGTCATCTTCATTCCTCTCTATGCTGTTTATTCTCCTGGAAATTCCTAGAAAACAATGTGAGCCTACAGCATCTTCTTAGAAAACTGCCTAACCAATCTCTAAATCTTCAGATCTGATCAATCTCGAAAGTTCTTTCTTGTTTATAGCACGTTTCATTTAGTTTCCATCGCCGAGCGTCTTGCCGTGTCTGGTAATCGTCGTATAATCTCATCCTGTTCGCACAGAAACCAGAGACATCATTTTTCGTCATCTTCTGTCTGCTTCTTTTCGTGGCATAATCAACGTGCGAGCAGGAAGCCTATCTTTTCCACTTTCGGTAGAGGTCATTGATCAGGCCCGTTTTGATATAATGCCTGGCTCTACATCTGCAGATAAAGTAAATCCTTGTGTATCTGTGTCGCCATAGCTCAGCGCTTTCAGAAGTTCTTGTCTCGAAAGGGGGGGGGGGGTTGGTTTCATGCTCCGCACAATAGTCCCATCAGCTTCGTTGTCGCCGCTGACATTCGTAAGATTTTATGTTAAATCTGGGAGCAATGGTTGCCCGCTATAATTAGCGACGCGTAGAGGTAGTAAAAAGATCGCTATTTCTGGTTTGATTTTATAATGAAATCTTTCTGATCTGAACAAAGCCTTCGCTATGAAGCTAGTGATAAATGTTAGTTACTCCCTCAGGCTGCTATGCTAGTCGGTGCCACCTGCCCCCTATTATAAGCGTCCCCCTTCCTCCTCTTCTACGCATCGCTTTACCGTTTGTTTACTCTATGTTAGAAGTACCCAGGATAGCATCCTGACATAAACATTGAAAGCATGAGATCATTGCAATCCAGATCTTGACGTCTATCATCGGTTTGCAAGTGGCTTCTCCACGCAGGTAGGCATTGTAGTGTCACTATCAAATCCAGGAAGGCATGACTATCTATTTCCACATTGTACTTTGAGGAATCGTAATAGACCTCCGCCATTTAGGTTACCGATGGTCTGTAGTTTAACGTACCGATCTCTACTCAGATTTGTTTCACGATTATGGTAGACTTCTATCTGTAATCTTGCCAATCAGAAGTTTGTTTTTGGGAGAGATCATCTAGAGATTGCTTTTTGCCAATCGCTTTTTGTAAATGAACTGGAGAGCAGACTGTAGTCGGCGATGCCCCTCTCAAAATTAATTGTTACGATGGAGTAACTGTCCTAAGATGGATTTAATAGCTGCTAATATAACTTTGGGCTTCTGAAACGTAGATCCGTGGATGGATGTAATGACTTTATATTGCTTGAACTGATATTCACCATAGATGTAGATATTAATGAATTAATTTCGTGGCAATTACAGGATGACTACAACACCAGCTGCTAATGGGAATGGAACGCACAAGAAGGCACATCCTCCTCTTAATGAACGTACCATCTCATCCCTTGGTCGCCGCTCTGTGGCTGCTCACCCATGGCATGATCTAGAGATTGGTGAGTATATCATCATACTTCCCCTTTCTTTGCTTCATTTTTTTCTTTCTTTCTCCTATTATGAGTCTTGCTGATTGTGGTTGTGCTGTTTCAACTCGTTTCTTGCGATTGATGTATACCTTCACAGGACCTCTAGCTCCTTCCATTTTCAATTGCGTAAGATTTATATCTTTTTTGCCTGTTTTGCAATAACATAGATTTATAGGACATCCATGTATAATGTTTGAATATGACCTTGACATAGGTGGTCGAAATCAGTAAAGGAAGTAAAGTCAAGTACGAACTAGACAAGAAAACTGGTCTGATCATGGTAAGAGGCTATGATAGTGATTACCGCTCTCCATATGTGCTGTTTGTTTTTTCCTTTTTTTATAACCCTGATCTATTCGTAGGTCGATCGAGTTCTCTACTCCTCAGTTGTATATCCTCACAATTATGGGTTTATACCTCGAACTCTATGTGAGGATAATGATCCTCTGGATGTCCTTGTCATAATGCAGGTAATTGTTGTGTTTTCAGAGTGCAACATATCTGTTATATACTTCCGCCTAATGTAACTGAAGAAATTCGTATGCGGTGCGCAGGAGCCTGTCCTTCCTGGTTGTTTCCTACGAGCTAGAGCTATCGGGCTCATGCCTATGATTGATCAGGTGGATTTACCGGCCTTTTACTTGATAGGATGGTTGCTCATTGGTGATCTGTTGATATCAGATTGTTTCATTGTTAGATAGCTTTGAGTTGCAAATCTCCTGCAAATGTAACGGAATCTTCTAATGGAAATGTTCCACGTGTTTACATTGCTTATGTCGTTACAGCATTTAGTGCTTACTCGCGGATTTATTGGAACCTGGCTGAGAAGTGCTAAAATCTTTTGCATGTTTGTCTGAGCTGTATTTCAGGGTGAGAAAGATGATAAGATCATAGCAGTCTGTGAGGATGACCCTGAATTTAGACAATGTAAAGACATCAAGGATCTTCCTCCTCACCGGCTGGCTGAGATAAGACGTTTCTTCGAAGATTGTATGTTTCCTCGTTTCTCCAGCTTCATTTGTTTTGTCACTTGTTGCCTTTCTCGACTTTGACAACGTTTGCACATTCGTTTGCTAATACCAATTCTATGACCTAAATCAGACAAGAAGAACGAGAACAAGGAAGTTGCAGTGAACGAGTTCCTTCCAGCGGCACAAGCATGTGAAGCGGTGAAACATTCAATGTATGTAAGATGAGGTCTTTCATTTATGCTATTGCCCGGCCGAGGGAAGCGATTCTCACTAGGTATTCGTACAGCAGGGACCTCTATGCTTCCTACATTGTTGAAAGCCTTAGGAGATGAAGCAACAGCAGCAGCAAAACCAGGTAATGAAAGCTGCGCATTCGAAGGATAAAGAGCTGCACGCACTGCTGGTCAGAACAACACAAAGAGCTGAAGAGAAACTGTGACGAGTCTTGAATCTTAACTTATGCAAGTAGGTGTTGTATAAGCCTACGAAGCTATTTTTTCAATATATGGTTTGTGTTGAAGAGTGGCATCCTTCAACAATCCTACATACATACACACATATATATTGGTCTCTAGATTGGAGACTGCATACACATTGTTTTGGTTTCTACCGCAATCTTTTTTTGATTAAAACCCTGATATATATATATATATATATATATATTCATTGATTTGAATTGTGTCATCTGAGATGCAACAACCAAAGTCCATCCGCTCACAGATTCAACTCGAGATATTTGGGGAAATCGATTGATGGATCCTATTAACACGTAAGGACAATTTCCTAGTTGGAACAAAGATGGAATAAGGGATGCTTTTTATTCCCTTTACTTAATTAACCCCATTGGTACAGCATTCTCCTGACAACATTCCTGACCAAGGCCTTAATAATGAATGTTTTCTATCCTCTCCTGTTATACCAGTGTAATCAGAACCCACACATTAAACAAAAACTGGTATTGTAATCTACTTCCTTGCGCTGGTAGTATGTGGATATTTAGTCTACTTAAGGTAGTTCTTAACCGCCTTTAATCATGTCCAAATGATATTTAGTCCTACACTGGTAAGCATTTTAGTGTATTTCAAACATTCGGAATTACTGTTGATACTCCGAGCTCTCTTGCAATTGCAACGCTCTCATGTAATAAACTTCCAAGAATTCTAAATAAACATCATAAACCTTGCAATGCGTGGTTGAAAGCGAAACCAGCATCATAAAGATAAGAAAGCACGCAAACAAATACAAGGATCAATGCATTGGCTCGGGGTTAAAATTATATTAACACCCACAACAACGGAGGAAATGGAAGCTTTACAAAATCATGAGAATGAGCGCTTCCTAACTATCGAACGATTTATATACAAGAATGCTAAATCATGCAAAGGATAAATACACATCTAAACATCAATACACCAAAGAGCATGGCAGCTCTGTCAAAACAAAATTCTACGAGGGGTAGATCTATGACTATTTTCAGACACTAGTGACTCGATCTTATTTGTTTCAAGATTGGGAATGTTCAAGCAAGTTTCTGGTGTAGTAGCAGCACCTACATGGATTGTATCACACATACATTGAGAAGCTTCATTCGATGGAGTTTCTCGACAGGAGAAGAAGCATTTCTTACTCATTTGATATCTTGGTGAGTGCTCCCCAAGCTTACTTGCTTTACATGGTTCCTCAACATCAATATGAATGACGCTTGGGATTTCTGATACATAGCCAGCAACTCCTTTTCCGCACACCAATCCATTCTCTTCGGGCTTGTTCTCATGTTTATCACCCCAAGTATCCTTCTCATCATATTCCTTCACAAGGATTCTAGGTATTTCAGCTTTGGAAGTAGCATCATTTTCTTCCATCTTAATCTCAACTGTCTTTGTGCACTGATTCATAGCCAAATTGACGTGTCTTTGTACCTGGCTTTGAGCAACCTTCCCGTCTAGATAAGAGATGATGGATTCACTGACCTCAGCTGGACAAGAAGTGGGGCATGGGTTCTTGACATCTGCAACATATCCTTCCTTTTTTGATTTAAAAAAGGATGTGATGCTGAGTTGTTCTTTCGGACAGGTATCCTGTATCTTTTTTCTTCGAGAATTGCCTCTTTTTAAACTTTTCTTTTCAATCTGCAACACAACAAAACTGTCACATTAAAGACAGATAGGCAAGCTCCAAAAACAGGTAAAAAGGAGTTCAGCAACAAGAGAAAGCTAAAAAACAGAAACTAACAAGAACGCAGTGAGCAATGAACAGGGCTTTCTTTCTCATGTTACAATTTTTACCTGCTCTTTCTCGAACCTTGAAACAATGTCTGGGCATGCTTCCTTCAAAAGCGTCATATCCTCATCTGTGGTGAACATGAGACTATCATCCAGACTCTCGGTCTGCAGATCAGAAACCAGCACATCTGCCTCATCCAATGGTTCTTCATCTCCGCAAGCATCAAAACATTTCAATCCTAACCAATCATCTTCAAACTTGGAATCCTTCGTCAGTTTCCAGCAGAGCCTATATAGAGGCTTTGAGAAGGATATTTTGATCCGCTGGATTGAGTGAGGAACATAGAGTCCATTGATGGTTGGATTGATTGAATCTGATTTTCCCAAGCGCCAAATTGATGCCCTGTCTCTCAAACAATAATATGAGAGAAGAGGTAACATTTTTTGCCGAACATAAATCTTATCCCAATGAAGGTGCCATTCCAAAAAACTTTCAAGAGCATCTAATTTAGGATGTTCCCATGCTGGAGAAATTTGAGCGGTACCATCAATCCCCAAGATTTCATGTTCAGGATTCATAAAAATCTGGATGATTTCTTCATTAGGAAACTCCTCAGTTGCTGATATCTTATCACACATTTTGGACTTCCAGCTTGTTTGTTTGGCACGTCTCCTCGTCACTTTTCTCTAAAGAAACATGGTGTTCAATGAATAAAATGATGAAACCAGACTGAAATTTTCTTTTGAGAACCATTGATAAAAGAAAAGAAAAACTGAACATTACATCTTCACAAGATTGACATGTACAAGTAAAGCCTTGATCTTTTGATTTACAGCCTTGTTCATCAGCACTGCCATCTGAACCATGATTCAGCTTGCAGTCCTCACAGCCAAGTTTATTATGTTGCTTTTTTGTTCCCGGGTGACCACAAAAGGAGCAATGAAGCTTCTTGTGCACGTTCCTTTTATCTCCCTCAGCTTTTTCATTTTGAATGTTATAACCATTTCTTAAGCCACTTTCAGATCCTCTCATTTCTGACTCAGATTCGAGTTTTCCACTGCCCCAATCACGAAGCCTGCAAAACTCTAGTTAGAATATGCATATAAAGCCTCTCCAAAAATTTTGAAACAATTTTACAAGGCAGACCAATGAGAAACTACTGTTAAGACAAAGGATATGAAGTTCTCTACAACGATATCCTTTTTCTTGTTAAAAGCAAGTCATACGACTAGAGGTAAGCCTCGACATGACATGAAAAACCACAAAAGCATGTTTGATCGCTCTTAGATAATGTCATTATACAATGAAAGTTTTCTCGCAACAACTTATAACTGTTAGTGGGAAACCCTGGTATCATGCAAAAACCCCACATAAGAATGTGAAATGCTGTTAGAAAATGCATCTGAAGTCTTACAGCAATAATATAAATATCATTAATATTTCAACTTCCTGTTTGGGAAATCCAACGAGGTGCAAAGCCAGAAAAGAGAACACTTCTGAAGACACAGAAATGTTTTAGTACTACAAAGCACAACCCACAATAGGTGTAGATATTCTGCTTTAGATGACCATTGTGTGCACACGTTCTTCAATCCCGGGAGATAATAGAAAAAGCTAAATAACCTGTCAAATATTTGCTGCTGTGGAACCTCTTTAATCAGGCGTATTGCATTTTGACAACCAATGCCAGACACACCATGGACATTATAGTCGCAGCCCACAAGAAGAGCCAATGCAACCAAGTGCTCTCGGTGCAACCCTAAGGAAGATTCAATGTCTTTCATCATATATGACTCCATGTGTGGATCCTAAGAACAATCACTGAGTAATAAGATTTTCTAGCTTGAGCTTTTACTCTAATGTTTAGAGCATCATGCACATAGATAAACCATAGGATTTATACTTTCCGATCTGGTTGGAGAATTTTTATGACATGCCTAGCACCATAAAGGAACACATCACTATCTGGTGTCAGGCACGCATGTACGAAGCCTTCCTTTTCTAGTTGGGCACAAAGGCCTTCAGCTTCGTGTTTCGCCCTTAATACAGGTAGTCCAAGAAGCTCCAGCAATTCCTGGGAGATTGATAAATAGCTTAAAGAAAAAGCACATTGAAGAGGACTCCCTGGAGAGGAAAAGGAAATAAAGGTCGCATGCTTACCACACACTCTTTAATGTTTTCCATAAAACGACTGTTTCTTCCTCTGTTATTGTCAGCACCTCCATCCAAACTATTCCAATGTATACCAGATATTCTGCTGAAGCGATCCAAGCGTACTTGTAATTTTAGTGGAGGTGGGTCTCCATCAGCCACAAACACTGGAAACACGCCAATCTGCACAGTAAACGTCATTCTGAATGAGAAATGCTTTCTAATCAATCTAACGTGTATTCCTCGTTTCGAAAGAAGTCCCAGAAATGTACGAAAAAACTGTTGCATAATATCCTAAGCGTGAATTCTGTAATAACCTACCAAGGAATGTAAGCATGGATCGGATTCCTATCACCACAAAACCTGTCAAGGAATGTATGCAACGGTCGGATTCCTATCACCACAAACGATGAAACATGGTACCTTGGCGACGAGATGGAGGGTGCGGAAGAAGAGGAGGCGCAGATGGGGTTTGCGGAGGGGGATGCTCTTCACGCTGCTGAGCAGTTGGATCATCCAGAAGGAGAGGTCGATGGCGAGGGCCTTGCCCCGCAAGGAATCCAAGCTCTGGAAGCGAGCTACGGGCTTCACCGCGTCCCAGAAGCACTTACCCAGACCCATCGGCGGCGCAGGGCTCTAGGATTCCCAGAAGGTTTTACCTGCAGCTGGGGCGAGCGCCATGGCCGCAGATCGACGTCTCCAGCTTCCTCCCGCTGTTGGGCGAACGCCATGGCTGGAGATCGACATCTTCCTGCGGTTGGGGCGATGCAGATCGACATCTTCTTGGGCGCTGTCGACGCAGCAGAGAAACCCTAACCCTAAACCTCTGTATTCCGTATGCTCCCACCGTATTCCGTATTCTTCCCACCGTACTCCGTATTCTTCCCACCGTATTCCGTATTCTTCCCACCGTACTCCGTATTCTTCCCAACGTACTCCGTATTCTTCCCAACGTATTCCGTATTCTACATACCGTATTCCGTATTGTTCCCAACGTATTCCGTATTTCCTCGACGCCCTATGTGCCGTTTCCACCGTATCTCTACACCGCCTCTCCGCCGTATTCCGTATTCCCTCCGCACCGTATATTTCCATCGTACCCGTAGACCGTGTCGTTTTTCACCGCATCTCTGGACCGTAGTCCGTATTCTCCCCGTCGTATTTCGTACTCCCTCTCGGCCGTATAATTCCACCGTACTCGCGGACCGTATTGTTTCCACACCGCAATGTATCTCGTATTTCCGATCAAGCCTCCGGAGCGTATAGTTCCATCGTATCCCATGGCATCGTATATAGTTAATCGATTGATTAGATTCTAAAATTACCGGCTTTTTGCTGGCTAGCGATAATAAGGGAATCGATTGAGATCGATCAGTGGGAGACGATTAGGAATAAGATCGATTACCGATATATGCCAACAACGGAAGCAATCGGATGCTGATTTTCCGCGGAAGACAAGTGCGTGCACTCACCGTGCAGTTTCTTATTTTAGCAAGCATCGAGACGTAGCTTTCGTCCGGCAGTTCTTCCGTACAAATTTTGCTTCTTCTTTTTTATTTTTTATTCGATTCGAAATCCGATTCATCGACGGCTAATTCGATTTCGTACCTCGAAAACGCCGGTTCCTCGCCCTCGAAAAAAGCGCACCTTCTCCACAGTTCGAGACACACGAATGCGCGAATTGTACAATCTTATCCTCCCCCCGACGAGCCCAAAAAAGAGAGAAGAAATCGAGCAAATTGTCATCGTCCTCGATTGAACCGGAAAACGAAACAGCGGCTTCGGGGGAGTCGAGACACGAATGCACGAAAGGAATCGCGCTTTGTTGACAAACTAAAAGCTACGTTGCCCACATTTTAAAAGAGGAAAAGAGGGTGTTTTATTATTAACTAGAAGAAGAGGCTTTCAAAAGAAGGGAAAAGTCATAGGAGTGGCTAAACCAGGTTTCGAACCTCGGGCCGGCGACAAGGGAGCCGCCGCTCCTTACCACTACGCCAAGGCACCGCTCGTGTGTCCCGGCGAGAAAGATTTAGTTATATATGATTTGCAGAAGAAGACCTGCCCGAATTTCATCGTCTTCCTCACTGACTCTCCCGCCAAAAGAACTCGCAACAGACACAGACCAAACCCTAGACCCTGGATTCTTTCTTCTCCGATGTCCATCCGTTGAATCCTTTCTTCCCGCGGATCCTGCAGCCATGGCTCGTGCTGGCGCTCCTCCTCTTCCTTCTTCTTCTTCTTCTTCTTCTTCTGTTGCTGCTGCTGCTGCTGCTGCTGCCGGTACTTCTTCCTCTTCTTCCAAGAAGAAAGAGAAGGCGAGAGAGGACGGACTTCCCGAGAACACGGACGAGCTCCAAAGCAAACGCTTGAGAGATCTCTCGTTTTCCAATGGTCTGCTTTCGAGGACGAGGTCTCATGCCCGGCATTCCTTACCCCCTTCCAAGAGTAAGATTCCCCTCCTTTCTTCTTCGCGTTCTTCATCTCGTTGGAATTTGACGCGGTACGCACCGATTTCGTTTGGCCTGTTTTTGCAATTGGAAGCTAGACTCCGTATCATTTGCATGTTTCCTGAGACAGGAAAGCTTTTCTTCTTCTTCTTCTTCTTCTTCTTCTTCTTCTTCTTCTTCTGCTTCTCTTCTTTGGAATTTCATGGATTGCATCCTAGTCAAGTTTTGATTATTCGAACTGAAACGGAGATTCGTTCCAAATTAAAAATTTTCTTCTTCTCCGCATATTTTGAATTGCTGCACATTGATTATATTTTTCCATCAATGGAAGAAATTCATCATCCATTCAGACATCTAAACAATTGCCGCTCAGCTAGCTATTCGAGATGTTGCCCAGTTGTAGCTTGCTTACCTGAAGATAAAAGCAAAAGTTTGGCCCTGTGTTTGAAATCCATATGCAGGATGCTTATTCAAAGTTATGAATTTGATGCTTTAGCCAATAGTGCATATAAAGCTGCTTCTTAAGGAGACTCTATCTCTCTTTGCAAGCAAACCAAATCTAGAATTTTATAGAGAAACGATTGCCTTCCAGAACATCTCCCGATAATATGTTCTCTTTCTGGATGTGATGTAGGCCGTTCTTTTTGTTCAGCGAACTTTTAAAAGCAAAGGGGAGAATTTTGTACTTCATGCAAATCGTCTAAGATGTTTGTTCTATACCTATTTGTAGCTATTCTAAAGTCAGATGGGAGGGATATTGTGAAGAGAACTACCAGGAAGAGCAAGTATTTGTTCTCATTTCCTGGACTTATGGCACCTGTAGCTGGTGGAAAGCTTGGTGATTTGACAAATCTGGACTCAAAGAATCCCGTGTTGTATGTAGAATTCCCTGAGGTAAGGTTTCTATAGAAGTCTTAAACCTACAAAGGAGACCGCCATTTCTTGCGCTCCTAATGGTCTTTACTTAATTATCATGTTTGACAAGATTTATGCGTAAAAAGACACTTTACATGTAGGGGCGGCTCAAACTATTTGGAACTATTGTTTACCCTAAGAACAAGTATCTAACTTTGCATTTCCAACGAGGATCAGGAAGTGTGCTCTGTGAGGATTTGTTTGAATCGCTTGTAAGTCAAAATTTCTTTTTCCTTCATTTTGCAGCTGTTTATGTTTGCAATAGACTTCTAACTTGCTGCTCATGGATCAGGTTGTCTTCTCAGTCGTGTGGTGGATTGGTACCAAAGAACAAAATCCTGAGGAAGTTCGCCTCCCGCTACCAAAGAGCTTAGAAGTGAAGATGGATTGAATTTGATATCCATTTCTTCACTGTAGGTTTTCTAGGTTACGTATGCTAACAATACATGGATTTTTCTTGCAGGTTAAGCATTCTGAATTTGATTTCACAGCAGGTGCTGGGCAAGCAGAAAACGGTTTCACATTAAAAGCACAGAGAGAGAATGCAGTTCAACCCTTGCAGCAGGCAGGTGATGATGTTTCAGAAGGTGAAGCTAATGCTAAAAATACTGAGAATGGGGCTATAAACCAACCTTCTATGCGGCAATCAGCTCGTACCTCAGGCAAACAGTTGAAGTATGATTTCTCCTCTCACAGGTCTCATTAGATGGAATACGTACACATACTTGCAGCAGTTCCATTGACATAATGTCAGGATGGATCTTGTAAGATACATACACTTTAGAGAACGCAGTCCTGGAATTGCCTGAGACTGTCTACCACTTCTTTCTGGAGATTTTACTGTCTAGTGAATTTTGAGGTTCGAACTTCATCATGCATCGTGGAACTGTCCGATAAGTCCATCCTGACAGTACAGCAGTAGGGCATTCTGATAATGGGTTTGGAAAGCCTGTTCATCATGCATCATGCACCCGAGACACATACTGTCATGAATTGTCCCTTCTGACAACTGGTTATTTGTAAAGTCTACTCATTGTGCATCATACAACTGCATCTGAATCTCAGGTGGATATGAGTCTGTGGGAACGTTCATCATATTTTCCTGGAGAAATCTTCACCTCTCCAAAGGAACATAGAAGTCTAAGAGCCACTGTTAGTTGTTATGTCAAGGCAGAAAAAAGAACACTTCAGTGCTAAAGACCAAAAACCATTGTGCTGTAGCTATTCACCTTGTATAAGACAGATTCTGACAAATTCTATAGTCAAATAGAAGAATAATCTAGAGGCTGATTCTGTCAAATGGTGTTTTGATTATGTGCCTTTATAAGAATTGCACGCAACAGTCACTCTGCTCCAATCACCTTCCTGTCCTCTTTCATCATTCTCATGTCCACGATCTCCAATCTGAACTGGCAACTGGGAAAGTGGGAAGGCCATTCTAGCCCGGATGAACAACCTTCTTCTCAACCCTAAAATGCCTCTTATATGACACCTCAATTTCTAACTTAAGTTTGAATACAGATAATCTTTTTGTCAGGTATGCAGAGACGTCTGACGCTGGTAGTGATAGTGATAGCAGTGATACTGAGGAATGTGCCCAGGTTGTAAAAAGAAGGAGAAAAGGGCTACTTGAGCCATCTAATGATATGTGTATGAACTTAGACATCAATGTTAGTGTACATTCAGGTAAGAACTGATGTTATTCATATTCAAATCTTAGGTATTCAGATATATTGGTCTCAACTTTACTATGTACATAAACTAAATCCATTATCTTTTATAGACGGCAGAGACGCAAAACCTGATGGAAAAACAATAGGAATACAAGGAGCTGAGAGTAATCTTTATGCTGATCAGAGAGCTGCAATGGAAACGGATTCAAAAAATATACAGATCCCACTTAAAACATCTGTGAAGGGATCAATTGACAAGACATGGAAATTGAAGCAAACTCGGTTAGATTCCTTTCACCAAAAGTCTTCTTTAAAGGTACAATAGCAGCAACCTTTCAGTCTGGATGGATTCGTAAATTCGTTTAGGTAGTTAGTCAATCTCTCATTTTCAGGATGAAGGCTTGGCTACAGCAGATGAATTGTTGACCCCAAAGACAACTCCTAAAGGTATGATTTGGGAAGTGGACTTGTTTTTCTTTGTTATTTCCGAGAATTTCGTAAAGTGTAGATTTGAAGGGAATACAATTAATAAAGAGTTTAAACGAGACCTTATTAATATGATGCTGGATTTCAGTTTATTGGATGACGTGTATACATTGCACATAGTTTCATATTCGTCCTTAACTTCTTGAATGTTTCTTATTGTTTCTGATTTCCAGTCTGTTAATTATCATGAGGCGGTTTTCAAAAGAGATTTAGGAGAATTTTATTCCACGTGAAAGGCTGTTCATGTTTGCATTACACACAATTTTAGAGTGATTATCGATTAACCCTAAGGCTAGATTGCATGATAAATAGAACAATACATAAAGGTGCAGTACCTTGTTCTAAACCCTAAATAGGGATTTGTCATTGTTAATGTGGATTGAGGACGGCCATTACTCATAATTGATGGGACTATGGTTGATGTTTGGCTTACAGTTGCTGTCCAGAAAGGTAATGCTAAGAGAGGAAGGTGTAAAAAGGTACTTGAGCACTCTAAAATGGATGGATTGTCAATTTAAACGGAGGAAGAGTAACTAAGTAATTTTATTCGTAGAACTCAAAAGAGGAAGATTCTGCAGACTCAGGTTCTGAAGGTTCAGTGAAGAATGCTTCAAAAGAAAAGGTAAATTTATCTTCATCCTATGCTCTTTAGACCAACAACATATTTATACCATGTTTATCTGATTGGCAGAAGCAGAAGAAAAATCAAGGCTCTGCTCATGTGAGTAAAGGTTTGTGTGGTAAATCAATCTGTCCTACAATAACAATTGTTTTCCTTTCCGGTTGCTTGACTGAAAGCGTTGCTGGTTAATCTTAGAAAGAACGGTCGAGTATTATGAGCTGACAAACGGTAATTGTTTACTACAGAATCTTTGAGCGGCAAAAAGTGTGACTTGTTTGTATCTACTAAAACACCTACCTTGAACTGCAAGATTTCAAAGGTACAGTTTTCATGTACAAATTCAATTCATCTTTACTTTGCAAAGGAAAAACGTTAAGGAACAAGCATTGTGTAGGAGGGAACAGCTAAGCTTATAAAAGAGGAGAAAGTGTTTAAGGGTAAGACAGTGTCTAATCACTTTTTATACTGCATTACGGTTTTTCTTCAGTTTATTGATCAGTCATTGGATAATGTAGACTAGATTGTTAAACTCCTGTGTGTGCTTGCTATGTAGGATTTTTTATGAAGGAAGACAGTAAACCTTCTGTACCAAGACGAACTGCTAAACATTTGAAAATGGTATGGACGTGTTTTTGAGGGATAATAATTGTGTTAATCCGAGGATTCATATGAAAAGTTAACCGTTTTTTTAATGTTGTTGGAAACAAGCACCTACTTATATGAATGGCAGTAGATGAAGGCTGTTACGACATCTTTAACATCAAGGATAATTTTATCTCATCAGTAGCTATTAATACTCCATTTTAAAAATTGATTCTTTATTCGTTTGTAGGCTGGAAACCCATCTGTGGAGCTTTCTGATTCCAGTGATGTGAGTTCATAAGATCTAAATTGTACACATGCATGGTTTTCAACAGATCTAATCCTTGAATATTAATTTTCATGTGATATTATGAATGAAAGCAGGTGCCAAGCGATGATAGTGATGAAGACTGGACTAGCTAAGAGAGTGATAAACGACTGTAAAGTTTCTGGGATGCTACTTATATTTGCATGCTTGCGTCAACAGCCTGCAATGTATCAACACATAATGATCCCCAACTGCAGGGATTAACAAAGTGTGCACACAAATGGTAACGTAAAAGGCTTGCAGAGAAAGTTATATTTGCAATAAAATAATATTCCTGGGTGAGTAACGTGTTCCCCGAATCTTGAGAGGATGTGCGGATGCCAGGAGAAAGCCTGTTCTTCAATGGCATGCCGTATAATGTGACGACATTGCGCTGTTGGAGACATTGATATGAGAACAGGAATGCATCAGCATGAACAAAATAGCGTCCAGTTTTATGGACTGTATTTGCTTGTACTTCTCATCACGTGGGTTCAAATATAGTGAATGAAGTGGTTTGCTGCATGCAGCGTCTTGGTTCATTTGATCATGGCTCTTGTCTCATTCCTACTCTCATGGCTGCCTAAAAGCTATGGAAAAAAAGAAGAGTATTGTTATCTATCTGTACATCTATCTATATCTATATCTATATCTCAAGCTCTGTTGTTGAATGCACATCATGTATATATCTGTGAAGGAAGGATCCACTCAGTGCTTCTTGAGAACATAATTTTTTCTGGGATGCTCTTGAGTTGATCTGGCGGTTAGTTTCTGTCAACATGGTTAGACAATTGGCTTATCTGTTGAGTTTGACACCTTAAGCTGGCTGGATGCAGAAGACATCAGGAGAAATCTCTGGGAGATGTATCTGTGTGGGTGAGCTTATTTTACAAGTTTCCTGCATCATTTTATATGTAATGATATATATATATACACACACACACATATCATAATGCTCAGAATGCCACTGCTTTTCCAGATGATTTCCTGAAGGTTGCTCTAGCTCCAGGAACGCCACCAGAACCAGGTACGAGCACTTACGAAATCTATTATTCAATGTCACAAGCAACAAATGATCTATATCCACACATACACATGTACACATTGAAGAACTGCATCCATGCACCCATGCATACACTTCCATTCATGCATGATCTTTTGAATGGAGGATGGCAGCAATTCGGGTAAAATGATTGCCGATCCCAGCCAAAATTACACATCAAAGATGTCAATAAAATTTATGTACAAGTGTATATCACTCCAATCCTAGCCAGAATTGCACATCCAAGATATCAATATATTTATATATACACGTCTTTAATATACATGCCGATGTTTAGCAAAATATGGTTGTACTTGGAACTATTCCTTCCTAGCTGTAAATACTATCACCTGTTGGTTGTAGTATTACAGTCACTTTCTATGATCACAAAAATGATCGGACGTGGCAAATTGATATCTTTTGAACTCCCAAAGGAGAATCTATCTGCTAGTTCAAATGTATGATATAGCGTGGGAGTAGCTGGTTGCCTTTAGTAAGGACAAAGATATTTCTTGATCCACCGAACTTGTGATCAACACCATGTTCACCACATACGGCAAGAGACAAGAGCATCATCTTACTTTGGTTATTCCACGTAGCACGGTTTCGTGTGAGAGGGGGTTCTCTAAGCAGAATCTGATAAAAGAGATGAAGAGAAATTGATTGAATATAGAGCATTTGGATGATTTAATGCAAGTGTCCTTAAATGGGCCACAAATTGATCAAATGCAATGGGATCGTGTTTATGAAATCTGGAAAGATGCAAAGGATAGAAGGCTATAATGTACTGTTTGGCATGAAATGCCAATGAAATATTCGATGCAATTACTCTTTGAAGGGTATTTTTTTTTTCACAAACCGTCATTTGACGGGCAAAAATTTTGGAATACCGTTCTTGTGACAGGCAATGTTGGCCGTCAAAAGGAAACACTGGAGGAGACAATGGCCATCGACGGCTATGGTACCTTGCAAAAATCAGAGAAGAGAATCTGACGGTGAGGGAGAAGCTATATATAGCTGGTTCAAGACAACCCTTCTTCTGTTCTCCATGGAAGCTCTGGTTTCTTTTGTGCTGGTGAGGGAGATTTGGCTAGCTGGTTCAAGACAACCCTTCTTTTTCTTCTTCTTCTTCTTCTTCTTCTCCATGGAAGCTCTGGTTTCTTTTGTGCTGGTGAGGGAGACTTAGCTAGCTGGTTCAAGACAACCCTTCTTCTTCTTCTTCTTCTTCTTCTCCATGGAAGCTCTTTGTACAAAGAAACCAGTC
>JBBBWG010001315.1:0-11228 GCA_037176905.1 Azolla pinnata
ATGATGGTGATGATGGTGATGATGGTGATGATGGTGATGATGGTGATGATGGTGATGATGGTGATGATGGTGATGGTGGTGATGATGATGCCGGGCGGTTTGAACGGTTTTGGAGCGTTTTGTTTTCTGTTGGCATTCAGTTTTCCCATTTTCTTCTCAGATGGAAGAAAGGGCTTGTTTCCATTTATGTACATAATCAGAGCATTTTTAGCACACTTGAACTCTGGATTGGAATCGGAATCGGATCGGATCGGAGAGTTCCCGTTGTTCCCTGTCGATGCCCTTGTCTTTGTACATAGAGCATTTTAGCACGCTCGAACTCTGGATCAGATCCGATCGGATCGACTCGAATCGGATCGGATCGGATCGGAGTTCCCGTTATTTCCCGTCGATGCCCTGTCATTGTAAATACATCATTTTATTTAGCACACTTGAGCTCTGGATCGGATCAGATCGGAGCTGTCGTTATTCCTCGTCGATGCCCCTGTCTTCTTCTTCTTCTTTATCCTCGAATCGGATCGGATCGAATTCGACTCGAATCGGATCGGATCGAATTGGAGTTCCCGTTATTTCCCGTCGATGCCCTGTCGTTGTAAATACATCATTTTATTTAGCACACTTGAGCTCTGGATCGGATCGGATCGGAGCTGTCGTTATTCCTCGTCGATGCCCTTGTCTTCTTCTTCTTCTTCTTCTTTATCCTCGGCAGCTGAGCTCCGACACAACTCTTTCAACTGAATCGTGAAAACTGCCGAATCAAACTTCCCTCTTATCCTACATATTTCCTTTCCTTTTTTCTTTCTTCCTTTCTTTCCTTCCCATTCCTCGAGCTCTCTTCCCGTTATTTATGAGAATACCCCTCTTCCTCTAGGTTTAGTGAACGTCGGGAATCGCCAACATTGCCGAAAGTCCCTTAATTCATTTCACTATTTCTAATCTTCTTCTTCTTCTTCTTCAAAAGACTTGGCATTCATTTTACTAGTTCTAAATCTTCTTCTTCTTCTTCTTCAAAAGACTTGGCATTCATTTCACTAGTTCTAAATCTTCTTCTTCTTCTTCAAAAGACTTGGCATTCATTTCACTAGTTCTAAATCTTCTTCTTCTTCAAAAGACTTGGCATTCATTTCAGTATTTCTAATCTTATTCTTATTTTTCTTCTTCAAAAGACTTGGCATTCATTTCACTATTGCTAATTCTTCTTCTTCTTCTTCTTCTTCTTCTTCTTCTTCTTCTTCTTCTTCTTGAATTCATTTCACTATTCTAAATCTTCTTCTTCGTCGTCTTCTTCATTTCTTGCTAATTATGAGAATACCCTTTCCCCCCAGCATTCTGGTGAATTGCAGAAAATGCACGCCATCGCTGTTTGGAGACAGAAGAAGAGTAAGGAGCAGGACGACCAGGTACGTTTCCGTCCCCCGTTCATTTGCATTGGATTTCTCTGGCTGCCTCTTTTTGTTTGGGGGGGGAGGAGAGGGAGGGGAGCATCTATATTTGTATGGGTACATATCGGGCCTAGCCCAAATGATTTGATCTTGTTCAAGCCATTGCGATCTTTCAGCATTCGCATCTACTAATTGTACTGCGTACTTATGAGATGTGAGATTCAGGTGCGTGGGTTGCTAGAATTAAACTCGGCTCAAGTAGGACTCAAGTAGGATTGTATTTGGCCGATATTTGTCTGCTTCGCCTATTCTGCATCTCCTAGTATGGAATTGGTGGCAGTAGAGCTATCGTGAGAGAACGTATCAAATGTTTTCTTTCCAGTAAATGTCAATGTATGGAGCTGGTGGGAGAGATGCCATTGAAATGTTACTTATTTGCTAGGAGAAAATGAATATTTGCAGTACACACCAATGCTGTCGGTTGTAAGTTGATTGAAAAATAAAGCTTGGCTGATAGTGAAGCTATCACTTACGTGGTGTCAAACGCAGAATGGTGGATGATGATCTCATCTTTCATCCTGTGGCAACGTGTTTCTTTGCTGGAAAATGGTGGGCTGGTTGCCTTTGCACTGACATTAAATGTTAAAAGTTTACTGGAATAGTTTCTGTATATGTTGCGTTGCTAAATCCATTTGGGTTGTTATATTGCAACTTTTTATATCATCTAGAGGGACGTCACCTGTAAAATGTGTTCTCACTCAGATATCCGAAAGTTTCAGTTTGCCCATTGTAGAACATGGTTTGTACAACTGTAAGTATTTCAGGCTATGCTAGCATTGGTGTACAAAAAATCTATTCATGTTTGATTGTCTTCATGGCGCATCACCATAGCTGAAAAAGAATTGAAGTTGTTTCTGTTTCTGTTGACCGAATCGATTCCTGCTATTTTGTTTGTATATTTTGCCAACTATGACTAGTATCTTGTAAGAAGCAGAAGATCAATCATATTCTCATGAAGTGCTAGCTTTACATACCCTGAATTTTTCCTGGTGTGAAAATCCATATCTTTTGGGAGATTTTTATTTGCCTCTTCATATTAAGGAATGGAGGGAAAAAGTCTAGGTCTGGAGGAAAGACTGGATACATCTTTTCAAACAAAATCAGGTTTTTCGATATGAATTTGTTTAAATGCCCATGGGTTTTATGCTTAAGCATTTGCCTCCATGTATTTTTATGAATCAACTCGAGAATTTTATCAAAAGATAATTGATCCTTATCCATAAGAGTAGCACGTGTTTATTGTATTCATGAAACATCTGAAATTCGTGTCACATAATTGATTGATCCCTGTAGTGCACGATTGTGGCAATAAGATCATAGTATGGCGGACCTTGTGAGCATGGGAATCCTGCTTGATATCGTGGATGAAGAATGGATGCGCGAAACTCTTCCAGATGATGGTAAGTTATTTCTCATTGTTCCATGGTTTCGTATTATGTTAGGCAGTGCCATCTTGCTTTGGCTGAGAGAAAATCAATTAATTTGACTTTCAGATGTGCCATTTCCTGCTGGTGTGACTGCCCCTGCCATCGATGAGACGGAAGAAATGAATAGTAAGGCTTATCTAACCCACCAAGAACTACAATGGTCTTGTATGCAACGAAATTTCTGTTTGATGAGCTATGGCTTGCTAGTTTATCCAAGATTTGTTTGGTTGTGGGTAAGAAAGGCAATGACTGTTTGTTCCCGAAGATAAGCATGTTTAAAGTGCCAAAATATAGCAGTGTCACACTGGTCTTGCTCTCACTATGCTGGTTATGAATTACCACTTGGTAAGATGAGTTTACCTGTGTGCTCAAAACAACCTGTGCAATTCAATGATAAAGAGTTGTGCAAGAGCCATACTTTGTTCTGAAATTTTTCGACTATTCTAATTGACAACTGTCAAAGAAACTTGTAGGAGAGTAAATGCATCTCAACATTCAAATGGGTATTGTTTCAAACTATGCTTGAACAAGGAATTTAGTGAGGAAGTAAATTGACAGACGGAAATAAAAGGTGGTTCTGCATAGTACCTAGTAAAGTCTGATACAGTGTTCCAATCCTTCATTTTCTTCTTGTTTTTCACTGGAGATGAGAAATAGAGTAATATCACATTCCATAATTGAATAGTCCATTATGCTGATCATTGTCTGATTGTGCTTGGTGCTTATTAGATGCAGAGCAACCATTGGTATCTCAAGATAAGTGGAATGAGCTTGGGCTTCATACAATGCAGTGAGGACACGATGCACTAAAGAAGCATCTTTGTTAATCAATATTGGAAATTTGGACATGGAAGAGTTGGACCATTATAAATGGAATTGAAGTAGGAGATACATCATCGTTTGCCATGCATTGGCTTACATGTACATGCCTTTTCTGCTATATAGGCATATGATATTTTTATAGCCAAGAGCTCTATGTGACATGTAAGCTTTCATTGTTTCATTCTCTTTGTTAGATAACATCATATAGCCTAAAATGGATTTAGTGAAAATATTGCAATCTTGTTACAGCATCTGTTGGTAATGCAATTCACATTATTTTTAAACAAAACGGGAATCATAAGTAGTTCAAAATAAGGAGTATAAACATTTGATTGTTTTGTATATAGGCTGAATGGCTGTTTGACACAAGGAGCTAAATTATGTATCAATTTTGAGAATATTTATGGACGCTATACTGCTCTTTAAAACCACATTTCACTCACCAATATAATTCAAACCTTCGATAAAATATATTTGCATTTATGAGCTGTTGAAGCTGATCTCAACCAAATGTGGAATGTTTGTTATGCACGTAGAAGGAAGCTCAACGGGAGCGTATATTGACCAAAAAATGAGTAGGCAGAACATATAGATGGATCTGGTGTACATCTATATGAGGCTAATTGCATTTCAAATGAAGCACTTTCTGTGTAATGACATTGATTTTAAGATCGCAGTTCAGATCACGTAAAAATCTCCGCCTCAAGAAACTCCCCAAAATTCTTACTCGTACATCGGTTGAAACCCTGAGATGGGCATCCACTTCATGGCCTGAAGCTTCGAAACTGATCCCTGCACCATACAATGGTGCTTCATCAGAGTTCATCTTCACCAGCATGGTGTGCATTGAGCCTTTGTTCAAGTTGAAATGAGGGAGCTATGACAAAGAAAGAAGGTTGATCTAGTTAGGATATCAGCCTTTTACCAGTCTATGAAAGTATTACTGAAAACTCATAGAGACATGCTATGCTTACGTTTCCATGAGCAATTGGAACATGCATGTATGAAAGACCCAATAACGTGGGCTCCAATTCCCAGTGGAAATATCTTGAAGGGTTATGGAAACTCAAGGTAACATTGGAGTCCACCAGCAGCACATCAGTTGGAACTTGCGATCGGTCACTTCCATGGATCAATGCGAATTCGAGAAGCTCAACGTCCTATGCTTATCTCAAAGAAAAACAAGAAAAGCCAGCTTTATTGTTAAGGCAATAGTTCATATCTTCTATGATAAATCTTTATTCATTACAGATTGCTGGAATGAGGGGGGCATTCAATGATTGTGGATCTTTCTAAATCACATATAATATGTACATGCATGTATATCTGCATGGGATGAACCAAATCTATGGATCAGTAAGAGCATCGTCTGTAGTAGCATGTACGGTACTCAAAAAATTTGTTCATAAGCACTTCCAGTCTATTTTGGGTTCTTCAGTATGATGTGTAGACCTCATTGTAGTTACTAGCCATTGGAACTCAAAACATAAAACCCTGAACTCTGAACACATTTATAATTAAGGTCTAACAAATGAGAGAGAGAGAGAGAGACCTTAACAGTAACAATCGATCCCTGAGGGGTGCAAGCCAGCCACAGTACCAACATTGCAAAGAGAAGCATGCTTATTACCCCAATCATGTACACTCTGCAGTTACAATTAACAAAAGAAAACCAATCAAAGATAGTTGTAACTTGTTCATTAATTTACTATCGAAGTGTCCAAATGCTGATCAAATTTCAAAACCTGCCAAGCTTTCCATGATGAAGAAAAATAAAGGCATCAAAGTGATTACATGCTGATCAATGAAAAAGCATTCAGAAGAGTCAAAATCTTGAGATTAAAAATACTTGTTTGTTGTGTTGGGTTAGGTTGAAAAATATCCAAGCTGTGGCATGCTCAAGAAAAGCATCAAAATGATAAAATTCTAAGGGAAAATGATTGAAGCTTTCCATGCCCAAGAATTAAAACATCAAAGCTGTTGTTACATGCTCAAAGAAAATCACCCGAGTGTCATGGTGCTCAGAGAAAAACTTCAAGCTTTCCACCCTCAAGCTGTTACATGCTCAGAGAAAAGCATTGAACTGTTGAAATGCTCAAGGAAAGTTACTGCCTTAGGGTTTCAGAATTAGCACTACATGCCCAATAAAAAATTGACAGTGTTACATGCCGAAGAAAAGCATGGAAGCATTGAAATGGTCGAGAGCATGCTCAAAGAAAAGCATCAAAGTTTCAAAATGTTTAAGAAAAACAGTGGAGCTTTTTATATTCACGAAATTAGAACATCAAAGTTGTTAAACAAGCTCAAAGAGAGGAATCAGAATGTCAAAATGCTCTAGATTAAGAACACATCAAATTTTGTAGATTAAAAACGTCATAATTGCTATATGCTAAAAGAAAAGCATTAAAAGTATCAAAATGCTCGTGGAAAAGAAAACTCTCAGGATTAGATGGTCAAAAAATTGAAATTGTTATGTGCTCAAACGAGTATTGGAAATGTCTGAGTGATTGACCAAAAAACTGGTTTAGCTTTAGGATTACATGCCCAAGAAAAAGATCCTACTTTTTATGTGCTGAAAAAGACATCAAAGATTGGATGCTTGAGATGATATGGTTGTATCGCTAACCAGATTCTAAATATTTCTCTCCTCTAAATTCTAAATCTATTTATCTCCTATATTTTATAACATTCTTTAGAAACCAAATAGAAAACAGAAAACACTTAGTAATTAAAAAACCAGAAACGATTCCAGTTCACATATTCAACGTACCTACACCAAAAGACAAGAATACTGCGTGTGATTTTGCTGTGATGAAAATTGCATGAAGAAGAATAGTGATCTGGATTGAAAAGACCATGATGATGTTGATGGCAATCCTCTTCATAATCCTCGTCCACACTCTCCCATTTGTTAACATTTCCTAACATTATCCTCTTGTTACACAGATTCATCATCCCTGAGACAACAATTCATGTTTAAAATATTTGAGCATTGTAATCTATCCATTATAATCTAAATATGAAATTCAATATAAACAAACGAATAAACAAGTAATTAATTAAATAATTGTATCTGGGTTAGGGTTCTTCGGAAGAAACACTAAACCAATCAATGAGCATTTCAGTGTTAACTAATCATTTGTACATATATACACTAGTTGAATATTTCTATTCACGTAGTTAAGGTATTATGGTCATTTTTGGATGGTAAAATGTGGGATTTCATGGGTATATGGAAATTAAACTATCAATAATGAGCATTTCATGTTACAACTAGGTATTCTTTCCTGGAGCATTGAAATGACAACTTATAATCTCCGTCAAAGCTTTTCTTAACAACTATCGTGTATGGCCAATTCTAATTTGTGAGTAAATTTTGGTTAAGCATAAGATGTAAGATATATAATTGGTTCTAGACTAACAACCATACATTTAACGGGCCACAATCCTGCATTTAAAATATAAATATCAGTATCTGTCATTCATTTATACATTTATCTTTAGTTAAATTAGATACACGACGAATCAACAGAGCTGGTTTATGGATACAAATATAAATTATGGATCAAGATATTTGATTAACAAAGATTACATCCATGCATTACTAGTATTGTTGCCGCTGGAATTCAAACACATATAGAGCATACATTAATCTTTTGAACTAGATACACGTAGAGTCAACAGAACCAGTTTAGCAATGCGTAGACACAATAAATTCATGGGTCAAGTTATTTGATTAACAGAGACTACATCATCCATACATCACTTGTGTTGTTGCCACTGGAATTCAAACACATATAGAGAATATTCTACCTCCGTCACTCTTAATCCCAAGTTCATTAACTAATATATATTCAGTTACACGTCATCAGCACTTTAACCCACAGAAATGGTTTAGTAGAATATCACTGAAAAGGTTCAACAAAAGGATGTATATAAGCAAATTAAGAGATGTTGATCAGTATGAATGTTTCTAATCGCAATGTACCATTGCTACACACAATCACATGCGGACATCCATATACACGTTCCTATTTAAACATGCATATAACCATTATTATACGTATATATAAGATTCTTATGTCCATTTACGCACTTGCTAGAAACACATAACGTTAATATTATGTTCATATACGTATATATACCATTCTTATGTCCATACATACATAAAACATTAATACTGTCACCAATTGAATACACGTATGATGAAGACCGATCATAATATTAGTTCCCATGTTGCTAGAACAATCCCACCCATCCGCTCATTTATTTCAAATTTAATAGCAAATCAGCTCCTTTATTTGAAACCCGAACCCTAAACTGAGTAGTGTGCACAAAGGAGCAGCTAGAGAATATTATTTGGAACAAATCAGTTGAAAGCAAAGAGAAAGCAGTTAATTATGGTAAGGAACTGCCTTGTGAAAAATGGGAAGCAAACCATGACCAATACATTTGCATAAGATATAAGACAGATTTGGGAGAATTTGTGATATTAAGCTGAGATCAGGACCCAAGAAAAGAATAGTGCGTATGAACGTATAATATGATTACCTGATGGAGAGATGCTTGGATCAAGGGAAGAATAAGGATTAGGGCTAGAAGTGCTGCTATCGATCGTGTAATTGGATCGGCGAGCATTAGCACTAGTAATGCCGTTGTTGATCATACTCGGATTAGGCAAGAAATTGTAACTCGCAGTAGCGGCATTCACAAGATTAGAAGTCCTGGTGCTGCAGCTGCTGCTGGTTATGCTTGTATTGCTGTGGTGGGAGAGGCGATGGAGAGGCTCGCCCAGAGCATTGTGGTAGTGCAGGTCGAAGAGCAAGGGAGAAGAAGGAGCACTTGAGAGGGGTGTCGTAACGAAAGGGCTGCAATTCTGGTTATATTTAGGGTTAACAGGAGTGAGCAGGGGGCGATGGTGATGATGATGATGATGATGATGATGAGGTGGGTCATAATCCTTCGAAGCATTATGATGCAGGTTAGGGTTGAGATTGGCGTTAGAGCCAGGGTTAGGGTTAGAGCTAGGGTTAGGGTTAGTGTTGGGGTTAGGGTTAGGGTTAGGGTTAGGGTTAGGGTTAGGGTTAGGGCTGTGCAGGTCGGTGTCGTAGTCATGGCCGCCGAGCAGTGGGTGCTCGGGCGTCGACGTGGCTGTGGAGGCTGAGCTGTCGCGAGGGGATTGTGCGTAGAAGATGGAGGATGGCCCTGTGTTGCTGCTCTGCTGCAGATCAGGAGCATGAATTGCCATGGATGCTCTGATGAATCAGCCGAAGAAGAAGAAAGACGATTGAAAGATGGTGATGAAGCTGAAGAAGAAAGACGATGAAGAGATGGCGATGATGGTGGTGATGATGATGATGATGATAGATGTAGAAGAACAAATAAATCGCAGTTAGGTATCCATCGCCATAGCCACCATTCTCTGCAGCAATTGCTAGGTGAATCAAGAAGAAGAAGAAGAAGAAGAAGAAGAAGGATTGAGATAGAGGTGGAGAGGAAGATGAATCACCATTGCTGCTGAAGCTGAACGAGTAGAAGAAGATCAATGGAATCGATATTGGAGATGGAGAGGAAGATGAATCACTGCTGAAGCTGAAGCTGAAGAAGCTCAATGGAGAAGAAGATGAAAGATGATGATGGTGATGATGAAGAAGAAATTGCAGTTAAGTAATTGTCCATCGCCATAGCCAGCATTCTCTGCGGCAGCAAATGGTGGGCGAATCAGCAGCAGACGAATTAGAGCGATGAAGATGAAGAAGAAGAAGATGATGATGATGATGACGATGATGGTAGAAGAACAAATTGCAGGTCGTTATCCATCGCCATAGCCACCATTCTCTGCAGCAGCAAATGGTGCGCGAATCAACAACAGACGAAGTAGAGCGATGAAGATGAAGAACAAGAAGATGATGATGATGGTGATGGAAGTAGAAGAACAAATTGCAGGTCGTTATTCCAGCGCCATAGCCACCATTCTCTGCAGCAGCAAAGAATCAACAGCAGAGCGATGAAGGAGAAGAAGAAGATGATGATGATGATGGTGGAAGTAGAAGAACAAATTATTGCAGGTCGTTATCCATCGCCATAGCCACCATTCTCTGCAGCAGCAAATGGTGGGCGAATCAACAGCAGACGAATTGGAGCGATGAAGAAGAAGAAGGTGATGATGATGATGAAGAAGATGATGATGATAATGGAAGTAGAAGAACAAATTATTGCAGGTCGTTATCCATCGCCATAGCCGCCATTCTCTGCAGCACCAAATGGTGGGCGACTCAGCAACCGACGAAATTAGGGCGATGAAGACGATGATGGATGTAGAAGTAACAGATCGCAGTCAATAGCTATTCCATCGCCATAGCCACCATTCATGCATTCTCTGCAGCAGCAAAATGGTGGGCGAATCAACAACAGACCAAATCAGGGGGGCCAAAACACGAACGAAGAACGTGCGGTTTAATGAAGACGAAGCAAAATAGTTACGAGTTCGTTTCTGATACATACGGTGCTATGCATGCACACATCATGCACACATCATGATACATACGGATACATGCATGCACACATCATGCACACATCATGCACACATCATGTGGATGCATCATACGTGCATGCACTCATCATGTGCGTGCATGCATACACGCATGCACACATCATGTGCATGCATGCATACATACATGCATGCACACGTCTGTGTATGCACGCATGGATGGTACGCGTCTATATGTGCATACACGGATGGTACGGAGCGATGTGCGCATGCATGGGGGCGGCGCATGCATGCATGCATGCATGCCATGCATGGATGGCGCGCATGCATCTCTGCATGCATGGATGGTGCGTAACGCATCATGCATGGCACGCATCTATGTATGCATGCAAGCGTATGTACGTGCGTATGCATGTACGCGTATGTGTGTGCATGTACGCCTGCATGCGTATATACGTACATACTATGTGTACAGCGCATGTACGCATGTATGCATGTGCGCGTATGTGTGTGCATGTGTATACACGTACATACTATGTGTAAATGTACGTATGTAACGCATGTGCGCGTATGGTTGTGCATGTACGCCTGCACGTATACATACGTACATTCTATGTGTACAAAGTATGTACGTGTGTATGCATGTCAGCGTATGTGTGTGCATGTGTGCGTGCATGTACACACCGCGTCCATACTATGTGTTCAAAGTATGTACGCATGTATGCATGTGCGCGTGCATGTATACATACGTACATACTTTTTACACATAGTATGTACGTATGATTGCATGTACGCGTATGTGCGTGCGTGTACGTATGCTAATGCGTGCACGTGTGTGTAATGAGTACGTATGGATCATGTGTGTATGCATGCATGAATGTGCGGGTATGCGTGTATGGATGCACTTCATGCATGCATGCATGTTGGGGATGTAAAGGGCACATTCACACCCAAGAATTGGTTGTTAGAAAATTAGGGTTTGTTCCTCTAGGTTTGGAGATAAAGGTTTGGGAATTAGGGTTTGTTCCTCTAGGTTTGGAGATAAAG
>JBBBWG010001315.1:14073-27150 GCA_037176905.1 Azolla pinnata
AGCAAAAAGAAAAAAGAAAAAAGAAAATAGCAAAAAGGAAGAAAAAAGAAAATAGCAGAAAAGAAAAAAGAAAAAAGCAGAAAAGAAAAAAGAAAAAAGAAAAAAGCAGAAAAGAAAAGAGAAAGAAGAAAATAGCAAAAAGAAAATAGCAAAAAAAAGAAAAAAAAAGAAAAAAGCAAAAAGAAATTAGCAAAAAGGAAAAAGAAAAAGAAAAACAGAAAAAGAAGATTGGAAAAAGAGAAAGCAGAAAAAAAGAAGAAAGGACAAGAAAAGAAAATGATAGGAATATTATGAAGGAAAGGAAAATCTCAGGAGAAATAAAAAAGGAAAAAAAACACAAAATATGGAAACACACATAAAAGGGGAAAAAGGGGGGAATTTTTAAACAGCACACAATTGGACAAAAAAAAAGATAATTGAGGAAAAAGGAAAAAAGAAAAACAGAAAAAAAAAAGGAGGACAAAAAGAAGAAGAGGAAAAGAAGAAAAAGAAGAAACGAAAAGAAGGGAAATGGAAAATAGAGAAAAAGGAAAAATGAGGAATTGTTTTATTATATAAACGAAATAATTCGTCGTCGTCGTCTTCTTCTTCCTTCTTCTTCTTGCCTGCGATCTCCGATCCCGATGATACTGATTCCCCGATCCTAACCCTAACCCTAACCCTAATTTCAGCCAAAGCGCACACAAGAAGAGCAGACAGGGAGCTGATTTGATCTGTGCAGTAATAAACGCTTGCTTTCAGGCTCCAATTCCCTCCCGAACGAACCTTCAACCGGCTTTTCTCCAGACAGGTCCGGTCCGATCCATCCTTTAAGATTTCCGTATCGTTACATCAATGGTACTCGGTCAGATCAACAATCCGTGCGCACGGATAGATGGTAGCCTTGCTCTTCAAGTCTTCTGCGGCTCGGAAACAGTGAAACTAACCCGACAAATCCCTGCAAAAAGACGCCTTCCTGCTCGATCTTGATGCTGTTCATGACCTTGAAATCCTGTGGATGGTCAGTGAAGTTGAAGTTTCAGAAATGCAAAAGTTTTACGTCTAGACTCCCCAGCAGGAAGAAAATCTTCTGGGAAGAACTCATTCGTGTATTGGAAATCCAACATAGTTTAACACACAGATCTCTTTCATTCTGGGAAAAGAAACATCTAGATTACATTGGATCCTCCAGCGAAGGGCAAAGGTACTATTAGATTGGAGATTCCTTTGCAGAAGGTTGATCAACAAGGTTGCGCTTTTCTTGCTTTTTTCTCTCATTTTTTTGCTCAATCCATCTTTCCTCACGCTCCTGATTTGGTCTACCAAAACTTTCTTCAGGGATTTTTCGCGTTTGATCGATCAAATATCTTCAAGCCGTGTATAGCTCGGAATCAAAAGAAACCGAAATTTGAGCTCTGTCCAATCTTCATCGAAAGGATGTTTTGGCGTATGACTGGGTTCTCCACAATCTCTCCGGTAAGATCCTAGTTTCCCTCAACTTTAAGAAGATCTGATCAGTGGTCAAACAGCACTGATCAATTATATTGTTAGAATCATCTAGTACTATTTGCCTACCTTTTTCTACTCGTGGAATATCTGCTTTAAGGCCATGTTATAAATTAAAGAATTTTCAACCAAAAAGATTATTCCTAAAATTCTTTATACGTTGTTAATATTTATTTCATCTCTCAGTAAATCTCAGTGCCCAAACTAGAGAGAGAATGCATATATTTAAATATTATATGTATGCATACAGATAGAAATATACAAACAAGTTTAGAAGGCATTGTGGCACTATTGATTTAGTTATTATTACTCTAGTCCGGACTCAAGTAGTTCGAAATCAAGAGAAAACGGCTATATTGTTTCTCTGTAGGTGCTGATTTAAGTTTCTCAGTTTCTGTCCTATTAACGTCTTTTTAGAAAATGGTAGAATTATAAGTATCTATTGATTATACGCTTGTCATTTTTCATATCTATGAGGTGCGATACTCCGCTGCCTGGGCATGAGATTTTAGAATTTTCTTCTCGTGAAGTGTTGGATTAGTTTGTGTAGCGAGAAGGCGTTTGAGAGCTTGCAATTGGAAAATGTATCTTGAGAAAATGGGTGAAAATTATTATAAAGTGATTATCCAGTTGCTGTTTCTTATATCTTTGAGAAGGTGCTATATTGGCTGCCTGGGAGGTAGAATTTCAAAACCCTCTGCTAGGAAACGGTCGGATGATTTCATGTAACAAGAAGGAATATAAGATCTTACAATAGAGATCATCCTTCGAGAAAAATGGAAGAATTAGCAGTATCTATTGATTATACACTTTCATCCTCTCATGTCTACGAGGAGGTGCTATATTGATTGCCTTGGAGATGGAAAATTATAACCTTCTTCTACGCAAGTCATCAATGAGTTTGTGCAACAAGCAGGAATTTGAGAGCTTACCATTGGGATTGTGTCTTGAGCAAATCGAAGAATTATCAGTATTGATAAAATTATACAGCTCATATCTATGAGAAGCTGCTACGTTGACCATCTGGGGCAGGGGATTTTAGGTCTCTTTTAGGGGAGTCTTCAATGAGTTTGCATAAGAGTCATTGGGGAGCTTACCATTGGAATAATGCACAAGATGCAATATGGACTATGTATGTACTGAATGTTTTACTCTTTTATGACTCTTAAACTGCCAACCTAACTTCTAAATTAAGCTTTTTTTCCTTTTGTGTTTCTGACACTCACGAACTATAAACTTTTTATTTCTTCGTTCTTTTCTTTTCAACTTCTTCTCTTCTGGTGGTCCAAAGGTTTCCCTTTAAGAGCTTAAAGGTCAAATTTCTGAAGCTTAGTAATTATTGAATTTATGACTCAATTGCAAGTCAAAGGACTTGTGATGAAGAAATAAGAACAACAAACCCATGTAACAAACGAGTTATTTTGGGTAGCATTTATGTGCATCAATTGATCTAACAGAATTAAGAGGAGAAAGATGATATTATTTATGTTCAAGATGAGAGAATGTACTTGAGCTTTGGCAATATTGTTTTTCAGATAAAAGCATCCATGAAAAATAAGGCTTTTCAGACATAATTCCACAAGTTTCTGAGTTGTTGCTACAATCTTGATGAATGGAAGCTATCCTATGTTGAGGATAATGACACTTACAGAGAAAATATGCTTTGTTTAGGCACTATGAATAATGCATGTGAAAGAAATTTTTCAAATATGAATGAGATAAAATGAATTAAAAAATAAAATATAAAATTTTAGTTTGATTGCTATTTGTCACAATCAATGCACCAAATGATGCCAAACCGAAAGAGGTTATCTGGAGTTACTGGTATAAAGATCAAAATAGCTAGATTATTGCAAACAACATAATTTTGGTCAGCTTCCTACAATCTTATGGTTTATGTTATTCATGACGGAAAAGATCTTCTCTACGGAGTATTAAGTGGGATTTAGAGTACATTCTGCTTTTGTTTTTATCGTAGCAATCTGTGCCAATGTTATGTCGATTGATGTGAATGCCAAGGTAAAGTTTATGGCAATTAATGAAACTTATGAGAATATCAGTGGATTGCCAAGGTAAAGTTTATCATTTAAACAAGACTGGCATTGTAGTTGCATGTACAAGGCTGCCGATAGGTCATATTTTATGTTGATATCTCTCCATCTCTTTCAATCACCCAATTTATGGTATCTTCTTCATATACTCATTTCCAATGAAATTTATGCAAGATATATATGCTAAGTACAGCTACAATCTATCATCTTCGCGGGTGTATTTACATGATCTAGACAATTTCATATGATCGCTAAGGAAAAGGCATCCCAAACAGTAACTGCACATATTAATTTAGACCTTTGGACTGTTAGGTGGAGTCTCTGCTCAGTAAAGATGGTTTCACACTTGAAGAGCTACTGGATGAAGATGAACTTCTTCAAGAGTGCAAGTCATTGAATACACGCTTGATAAATTTGTAATCCCTCCTGTCTTTAAATCATGTCATGATATACGTTTCATAATTGTGCATATTTTCATTTTATCTCACACATATTTCTGGGTCTGGGAATCTACAGCCTCAGAGCAAAGGTACAGATCCAACAACTGTTAAGATATGTTGTTGAGGAACCACCAGAGGGATCTGACAATAAGAGGATTTTCAAGTAACAAATATCTGAGTTGTTTTATCTACCTGTGTATCTGTTTATTCAAACTTACTGAAATGAGATAGCATAATGTTCTTTGCAGGTTCCCTTTCGTCTCCTGTGAAATTTTGACCTGTGAAATTGAGATAATATTGAAAACAATAGTGGAAGATGAAGAGGTAAATATATATGATGCTACAAATATGATAGCAGGTGGATTTGTTTCCATTTGAAGTGTAATAAACAGATTATCATGTTTTTTATTCAACTGCTATACTTTATACCCATGGAAATGCTCATTTAATTACTATCAAATAAATTCTATGATTTTAAGGGGCGCACCTTAATGCCCATTGATGCATCTTGTATTTCTGCCTACAAGTATTATTCATTAATAAACACAATATTATTCAAATAAAATCTAAGGATATCATTGAAGAGTGGGAACGGTCTATGCTTACACTGAAGGGCCAATCGGAGGTGAAATGCTTACCTTGAATTGTAAAGATGATGCTTACGCTAAATGAAGATGATGTCTCTAACAGACCAAAGAAGAAACAAGAGAATGTAGGCATATGTTAGTCAGGTATAGTGTACTTGTGTATGGATGCACAGCAAAAACCGTCACTACTATAACACGATCAGAATCACAAGTATCCGTTTCATTGGATCAACATGTAACTGTGCAATGCAGTATTGGTGATGCTTTGTGCCCTCATACCTGAATCGTCTCATTTGTGAATATTTAGCCATGCAGATACTCTATTATGTAGTATCCTATTCAGTGGGGCCTCTTAGGTGACATCCCATTTACAATGTTTTATCAAGTAGCATCCCTTGTGGATGTGGCAACGTCTAGCTTCTCATTGGTCCTTATCAGTATACAAAAAATTGTTTGCTCCTTATTTTTGGACTTTACTCAAACTTTCTCATGCCATTCATTTCAGTTGAAATATGTTTTCATTTTCTTCCATGATGACTAACCTTAGTGATGACGCACCAAGACTTCAGAGTTGTTCTTGGCATGCATCCAATTTCTATGGCACGTTTTTTTAGGCCTTACCTCTCTAGCATGGCAAAGAGCTGAAAGATCAGAGCTCCTTCCTTGAAAGTGCCCCGTGTTTCACTCATTCATGCTTTCTTTCCATTGCTAATGGTTTTATTTCCAATTATCTACGCCCTATCATACTTCTACTCCCCATACATTGATGCTATTGAGATTTTTTATTCCAATGTGTACATAATTTGTTTACTACTTCTGTATATTTTCCTATAACATGCAGTCACAGAATCATTTGATTTCTTCTTTTTTAATCCCAATTTAAGTTACACCCCCTGCTTTATTCTTATCAGGTGTACATGTAGTTGTATTTTTTCGCATTTTCTTCCTCAGTTGTCATGCTAGTGTTGGTCAATTAACCTTCATTTTCAATGTTTTCTTTCCAAGCCAAGTTGTACTTCGTGCTGGTAACTCTATTTTACTTACCTCTTTCATTGGTTCTGGTGTCTTGGGCTAGCCTCACTTTACTCATGGTAGTTTTCCTACAGTTCTTCCGATTGGTTTACATGCCTCATACTCTCTTATTTGGAGATTTTCCAAGCTTTACCTAACATACATTTTTCTTTGGGTATCATGCTCCATGATCATCTTGTTCCTAAGTTTGGCCATGGTCATTTGATATTTTCTAAATACTACACTGATTTCGTGTGCTATGTACTGGTTTTTCCATTTGAACTCAAGAACAAGAAAAGGAAATACTACAAAACATCAGCTAGCAAGAGTTTCCATGAGTTGTTTGGCCTAAATTAAGCGTTCTTTACAGTTTTTCAAAGTAAAATATGCAGGTAATTTCAGACCACTTGTTAGTAACTATTTTTTTTGGGTTTGTAGTTGATTAGTTTGCTGTTCTCCTTCTTGGATCCAGAACGTTCTCATGGACTTCTGCTTGCTGGATACTTCAGTAAGGTAGAATTGTCTTTAGACTGTAGTACTTCCGTCTGGCAGATGATCGCTAACTATTAGGAATTTCCAACAGGTGGTTATATGCCTTTTGATGAGGAAAACTACATCTCTGATGCGCTACTTGCAGGTATGCTACTGATAATTGGTTGGGAGTTTCATTGTTTATATTTTTCAATTCATGTGCTTATTTACATAATAAATTATGTCACATCTAATGTGTGGATACTCACTTTGTACATCCAGTTTCAGTTTATGTGCCTTGAAGGTCCGAATATATTTTCATTTACCATCGACAAGGAATGTGCCACATATTTCACTTGTATACTGCTGCATGAATTTAGTGTTTAGTGATTTGAAATATCGTAATTAGAGAGATCCTATAGATTTATAAATCTATGATTAACAACAGGTCCTATTAGTAGAGTACTACATGTCTTGAAACCATTAAAGTTTCATAAAATCCAGATGAACCACAAGTCAAACATATTTGATCAATAATTAGATCAGGTGCTCTTGAGAAGTTTATCCTGCTATGCAAGATCTATCCAACTTCATAGCATTACTATTCTAGTGTGCCTGCAAACTATCATTTCTGGACCTTGAAACAAAGAAAATTTGCATTGGTTGTAAGCACAATTCATAAAAATCAAATGGAAAAAGTAAGTAAAGTCACTTGTGCATGTGCCTTTTATTGTCTTCCTGAGTTAAAGCATCTTGTATACCAAGTATAGATTTTGATTTTCGAGCCATGCTTCATTTCATATCACTTCTTAGCTGGACCAGAATACACGTTGAAGTTGCATTCTTCTGAATGACTAATGTCTTGATAACGGGTTTTGATGCTGTGTCCTCAGTAAAAATAGCAACTTGATTGTTATGATATTTCTGCTGACAGGCACATCAAGAAATTCTTTGGAAGCTTGTCAATTTGATTTCTATTACGCCCATTATGGAGGTAAACTGTCTGGTGATAGATATTTTTAGTTCTTTCCCTCAGGAAAATGATAATATATACCAAGTAAATTCTAGAGAAACTTTAAGCAGAATGAAAATATTTTAAAAAGAACTGTGTGAACTGGGATGGGGGCTATAAATGTTCATGTTAAATGTTTTACATATCTTGCACTCTTAAAAGGGGCACTACATAACTTTCGATCATACAAATACTACCAGGTTTTGATACGGATTGTCGGAACAGATGATACCTCGCAGATATATCCTGAAGATACAGTGAACTGGCTAGCAGATACAAACTTGCTGGATATGCTTGTTGATAAACTAAGGCCTCCTGTAAGAATTTACACTTTGGGAGTATCTACCCCTTTGTTGACCAGCACGATTGATGAATTTTTGTGTTTGCTATAGAACTCATCAGAAGTACATGCAAATGCAGCTGACACGCTTTCAGCTGTTTCGCGGTTATCCCAGTCAGAGTTGAAGTTGAAGCTTTCAAGCCCGAGGTCTGGTCTATATTGTTATCGATTTTTTAGATTCCTTATAATGAAGGCTTGTTGGTAATGCTAGCCTCATTGCTTTCTCTGCTTATGGCTTCAAGAGATCAGCCTTAATTGTCCTATGTTTTTATTGTGCAGCTTCATTGCCAGGTTATTGAATCGTGCTTTAGAAGATCAAGCTTCCAGATCAACACTTGTCCATTCTTTAACTGTCTGCATTTCATTACTTGACCCAAAGAGGTTTGTCATGGCTGGGATGAGTAGACAGCAAATTTCAGACTCGCTGCCAACAGTTGTGAGTGCAGAGACCATAGCTGGAATGCTTCCAAGGCTAGGTTAGTACTATTGGGAGTATGGCTAATTTGGGGTTTGTTAGTTCAAGAAATTTAGAAAAGGTACAGGGAGAAATTACTGGAACATTATCAGACATTTTTTAACCTCATATAGTCATCATGAAGTTCTAAATTCCAGTGAAGCCGTTTGCCACACACCATCAAGATCCCCTAAAACAACTCTATGAATGTAAAATTACGACAGCAAGTTGTAAAAATTTGTATTGTTCTTAAATGCAAAATGATAAGCATCTACAAAACGATTAGTTTTGATATATCTGACTGTATCAGCCATTCATTCATTCATGCAATCGCATAGGCTACCGAAGTTGGAAGCACATGTTATTCAGCTATTACTTGACTGAGATCAGTTGTTAGGTTGCTGAATGCTGAACCTGGATGTACAGGAGATTTGCTGAAGGTCCTTGATGTGGAAGGAGACAAAAAGCTTTTGCAGACCACATATGGTGAATTACGCCCTCCTCTTGGGATTCACCGACTAAAGGTTTAAGTTTTTTGCTACATCTTCACGGCTAGTTTCTGTATTTGGAATAACATTGAACGTAAATATTGTTTTGGTTCAACGCCCAGAAGTGATGTAATTGGAATGGATAAAAATAGTTGATCCTTGTATTGTGTTACATCATATTGTCCTCATGGTAATTGCAGAATTTTGAAGAATGAAAGTTTCAGAAGCCCTTTTAGTGCTTTTTTAAGTTTAGGAAATTTATAACCAAATCTTGGAAATTATTTGATGATATAAATGGCAAATACAATATAGATAACTGATACTTACAAATCTTTGAATCATCTACTGAATGCACCAAAGTTTGGGCTTTGATATGTTAATAGTCATGAGCTAGTGCTCAATCATCAATATGTTATAGCCATTGCCAAATCCTGCATATATTTAAAATATCTAATGTGTTGTATGGCTTCTATGTATACAGTCAGTCTAATGTATCCATTTGAAAAGTTTTAGTCATGTTACAAGCAACATTGCATTTGTTTATGAATGTGTTTAACAGATAATAGAACTCCTTGCTGTCCTTCTCCGAACAAACAATGCTGTAGCTAGGGAAGAGCTGGTCCGCCTATGTGCAGTCAATAAAGCTCTCAAATTGTTTTTTGAGTAAGAAGGTTTATGATACAATGTATGTGAAACGTCTGTTTATTCGTATTTTCTTAAGCTGAGAATTTTCTTTTGCAGTTACCCTTTTAATAACTTTCTTCATCATCATGTGGAGAACATGATAGCTTCATGCATTGACAGTGGTAGCAAGATACTTATCGATCATCTGTTGGTTGATTGTAATCTGGTTGCAAGACTTTTGGGAGTGTTTGAGAATCCGTTTGTACATGACATGGACAATAAGGTTTGCAGCAATCCCTTGAAACTTTATCCTGTTCACATGCTATAGGTGGTATGATCTAGCACTTTATCTATCACTTGTTTCTCAAGTTTAAATAGATGCACTTATTGCACGGTATCTATTTCAAAATAGCCTACAGTAGCTGCAGCTGGAAAACATCCTCCAAAAGTAGGCAATCTGGGCCATTTAACAAAGATTGCAAATCGGCTCGTAAATGCTTCTAGCATTAATTCAGTGATTCAGGTTCACCTACAGGTTGGTTATTTTGTGTTCCCTACTTCCATCCCCTGAATGCTAAGCCTGATTTCGTTAGTATGTTTGTGTAGAAAACACGTGAGTGGCTACAATGGCAAGAAGTTCTTCAAAGGCTGAATTCTACAGAAAATGTATCTCAATGGACATGTGGGTAAGTAGTAACTCTATAGCTTTCCATCATAGCTACTGATATAGTGGCATGTAATACATGCTTGATCAATCTACAATAGTTTAGATTTTGTTAGGACTGCATCACTACTCTATGTCTCCGCAGTGCACTCCAAGTTCGATCGCCTGTCGGGAGTTAGTAAAAATGTTGCAGTCGTGCAATTTATGTCTGGATGATTGTATCTATTATGTGCTTTTACTTAGTTTCTGAAATAACTATTATTATGTTGCGGTTTTAGCCGCCCGACCACCTTGCGTGACCATTCTGCGAACAGTGATGAAGATGAATATCAGGAACATGATACTGATATACCATCACACGTGAATCGTGAAGTTTTAGGTTATCGAATGCAAGAGAATGATGATGAGGTATGTGTAAATGTTCCTGTCAATTGCATTTATATTTATTCTCTGAGTCTTATTTTACGTTGCAGGAGCTTGGGGTATTCGATGTAATAGTATCACATTTTTATACACTGCATCTTTCTCGAGAGATCTTTGAGTATATTAACCATGAGTTTGCAAACATTTCACAAGTTCTAAATTGCTCATATAGTGCAATGCAAGAACTCATTGTTGCCACATGAGTTTTTATTGATTGAATCGAATGAACATACATAAGCCTAGGTGTAAATGTTAATCTCTACCAAATTACAGCATTAAATAAGCCTAAGTTGAGTTCAAGCATCCATAAAAAGGTCGATTCTTCTCAATTAAGTCAGCTTAAACACAGCCCTAGATATGAATATGAGCTCAATCCTTGTCCAGAAACTGCCCTGAAAATCAGTAAATGAGAAGTTTGTTTACAAGATATGTAGATAGTAGTAATACAGGTTTTTGTCATTTGCAGGATAGCTATTTTGAGCATGATTCATCTGGAGTCGTTATGTCGGCATTGAATCTTGGGGAAGAACAAGACATGTTTGTGACTTTCTTCCAATAATTCAAATGAAGTTATTTACGCATTTCATCGTGTAAGGGGTAGATGCTTACAAATTTTATGTTCTTTAATAGGCATGCAAACACTTCACCTTCTCCAAACAGCAGAAATATTGATCACAATGAAGTTGCTGGTGGTGATGAAGATTTGGTTGATACAGCAACGTCTTCTACCAGCGCCTTCTTCTCTGTGCATCTAGAAGAGAATTTTGCTTCAATTAGTGAGGCAACAAATGGAAGCGAGATGGAAACTTCCGTATACAACTTTGATGCAAGCATCAGTAAACTTGATTCTTCAGCATATTATAGAGATGGGAATGTGGCTGTCGATTCATTGTCTGCGAGGTCACCAGAATGGACTAATTGGCAAGAGCCATCACTCTCTTTTAGTGATCACAATGATGCTGTTAAAGATAATGCACAAGGTGAACTTGCAGTGGCCACGACAAGCCAAATTCTGACGGCGGCTAATGAAGATGTACAAATGACCTCGGTATCTGACGACAATATTAAAACAGATGTAGAGAAAGGTGGGGAGGATAAAAACTCCGACCAACTCCCGATGAATCATGCTCAAGTTTTATTTTCTGAAGAGATTCGAGGAAGTAGAGTGCAGATTGAAGGCTCAGAGAAAGCTGTAGACCATCAATTGCAAGAAGGCGACGGTGTTGGTGAGCCTGGGGCTGTGCTACATGAACCAAAAGATAGAACACACGGGGAAGATACTGCTGGAGATGCCAACTTCACTGATGTAAATTACTGGAGAACTCGTTACGATAATTCTAAAGCTGATCTGGATTCACCATAACTTCTCCACTCGGATCTGTGGGTTTGTCTTGGTATATCAGAGGTTATATCCTAATCTCGGAAAGGATGGTTCTCGCTGATTCTTACCTTGGTTCTGCAGCTGTATTTAGCTACGACTTTTGATGTACATCGATAAATGGAATCAAATTCAGGTCATTCCCTTGAAGATTAGAGCAATAATGAGCACAGTATGGAAGTCTCCAGGTTTGCCACTCCTTGGCAGGTGCTTCAATCTACACCAGGGAGGGTCTGCAAGGATGGATCGGCCATGGCCAAACTGAACGTGTAAGAAGTGATTTGCCTCTAATCAAGTATGACACTTTCTCGAGACCAGCTGGTAACGGAATGTGCTTTTCTGCAGTACATATGTGTGGGTGTGCAGATATCTTCGGAAGGAGATGAACCTGGCAAACCATGCCGTGAAATAATGGCTGTGAGAACACTCATCAAGTATGTACTTGAATACATAATAAACAAAAGTTTCAGTTTTGGCAACTCTTATGGAAATTCGCTAGTCTCAGCTTTGAAGACAGTTATGGTTGTGAACAAAACTCGATCAATCAGAGCACACCATGCAGCTCTCAAGTAAATGTGTTGGGTAAATGCTAATGTTAAATGTAGAAAGAAGAGCCCATAATACCAGTAGGTGGAAACACTGTCAAAACCTTATAAAACCCAACGAGAAATGCTGTGAATAAAATGAGATTTGAGATGCCAAAGTGATTAACATCTCTGCAGATTTGAGATTCAATGTACAGACAATCAGAGTGCCGATAAGAGTCCAAATCAGTGGTTGATGGACTTCTGATTATCGTATGTTTGGTGTACTGAAAGTCTCGATGAGCAACTTGATTGTGTGAGCATGAATTGTGCATTCTATAACAGGCTTTCGTATCATCATCAGTTGGCTTTCTTAAAGCAACAAAAGTCCACGTGGCCTCCGATTCATTCTTTGTTCAACTTACAGAATACATTTGTTTGGTAGCTCCTTGTCATTGACTAGGGAATTTTGATAAGCAGCACTTGTGGGAATCTGCTGCAAAACTTCCTATATTAGCGTATTTTTGTTACAGCTTATCGGAGACGAATATACCCATAACCAAACAATCACAACTGTAAGGTTAACAGTTGATAAATGGATAGGGTTTACAGTTTGTGAATAGAGAGTTGATAATTGGATGGGGTTTGGGGTTGATAAGTAGATAATTCATGTTTTAGGGTTAATAATGTTACGTAATGTGTTGTTTGCAATTGATCTTGGCATAGTACAACAAGAGGACTTTGGAAAAGCGGGGCAAAAAGCTTGTGTTTTTTGTAAAACGTGTCATCCGTAATTGATCTACATACTAGATTAGTAGAACTCTAGAGACACACACAAATAGATATAGATAGAGAAATATAGAAGAATTCTATTAATATCGTTTATAATGATCTCTCACGTATACTCTCTCACTCACTCACTTTCTCTAACTCTTCTCCTAACACTATTGGTGTATATATATACTCATAGAGAGGAGCTATTTTGATATGAACCCATCTATAGTCTTCACTCTTGAAATAGGTGGAATAAGAGCATTACGTTTTTTATAAACCCAAGAGAGTTCATTTCAAATTAAGGGGCATTAGAACTATACGCCAGAAATAGAGGCATGCAGGAAAGGAAGA
>JBBBWG010001326.1:8928-23356 GCA_037176905.1 Azolla pinnata
AACAAACAAACAAACAAACAAACAAACAAAAAACAAGTGGAAAGAACTCGAAAACTGTAGCTGGATTTCGAGCTGATGAGAGTTCGATTGCCCGTCGAAATCGGGCTCCTGTTCGTCGTGCCTTTGATTTGCGACCGCGAGATCGGAATCTCTTGGAACAGGCTGACGTCGGGGGCTTTCGGAACGAGCACAATTTTACTGTCAATCTTCGTCTTCCTTAACGTCACTGGCATTAATTTGTACATATATTGGTCGGATAATGGTCACATTCACACTGTGTCTGTCAAGCACTTGTGAATGTGCAATTTGTGACTGTGAAAATTGCCAAAACAAAGTCCAACAAATTTGTTAGTTACATTTTTAACGCCTCCTACGATTAGAGATTATAAGTTAATAATGCCTAGTTAATTAACCCGCCCATTAATTGACTCACACTAAATTGACTAGATTTGAAAGCAGGCGCTGCTGTTAATCGAGTACAGAAGGCAATCGTCGAATAGCAAGGAAGCGATTAGAAATCGTGATCGATTAGTGATAAAACTAGGCCTTAATCTCTAAATTTCCAATTTCAGCGGGCGTTAAAATGTACTAATCAATCTGTTAGGAGGTTTTTGGTAGTTTTTCCTTTCCTCTCTCTCTCTCTCTCTCTCTCATATATATTTATATACATATACATTATTATAACCAAGCTTGTATAGACTTTTGTTTATATTGTTGTGCCCTTAAAGATTAATTAGCCCTAAACAACCATTGCAGCTTGCTGCATATGATGAATCAGCTATTGCAGAACCGAAAACAAACCGAATAATGAATCTCGGAATTGAAGAGCTTTAATTACAAACATAGGCCGAGTCGATGATGATGATGACAATGATGATGATGATGGTGATGATGATGGTGATGGTGATGATGATGGTGGTGGTGGTGATGATGATGATGATGATGGTGATGATGATGATGGTGGTGATGATGATGATGATGATGATGGTGATGGTGATGATGATGATGATGGTGATGATGATGATGATGATGTTTTTGGCCTCAGCAAGCAGCAAGATCACGATCACGATCGTTTCACATGCATCTGTATGACTGGGCCAAAGTCTGATCTCGATCTCGCACCCGGAGCAGAACAGAGCAGAGCAAGAACAGAGCAAGAGAGCCAGAGCAAGAGCAGAGGAGATAGAAGTTGGTGAGATGTGGGGGTGGGCATCCCTGCTTAACGCCAATAGTGCCCGCCCCGCGGCTTCTGTAAAAAGAAAAAAGATTCCAGACACGAGGATCGATTCCGCTTCTTTCACCAGTGTTGTCGCGTCGAAGCAGAGCCCATCTGCATCTGTAGCTTGTCGCCGACGACTTCACATTGCCCCACCCCTTGCTACATACGCCTTCGCCTCCGATTTGTCTGCTCTGGCCTCTCATCGACCCCTTGCTGCTGCTACTCTGCTTCCCCATCAATGCGAGCAAACAACAACAACAACAACAACAACAAAAAAAGCAAAGGGAGGAAGGGAGCTTTGCAGATACTCTGCTCCGCGATCTCGCTTTGGATGTGGGGGGGCGATCGATGCTCAGAGTGTCGAATGATGTCAGCTTCTTCCGTCGAAATACGAGCATAAATTACATGCATACGTATACGTATGATGCTTGTGGACAAAGAGAAGGTTGTATGTTCATCCCAGAGCGGTGAAATCAGTCATGCATAGTGTGTTTTTTGCCCTCTGTTTCTCCCTCCTTCCAGAAACATTATCTTACCATTAGTTAAAAAGGTTATAAGGCTATACAACTTGTACAAAGAGTGCTTCTTCCTTTGGTTAGCGATGTCATGTGATCATCCGAATCTCATCTTCCAGAACAAAATCCCTTCATTAGCTATAAAATGTATAGAGTCAAGTGTGCCATAAGAAGATTTCCAGCTTGTGCAAAGAGGTTGGTTATAAGGATATACAAAGAGTGTTTCTTCCTTTTGGCTAGTGATGTCATGTGATCATCCAAATCATGTCCTCCAGAACAAAAATTCCTTTCATTAGTTATAAAATGTACGGAGTCAATGCGCCATAAGAAAATCTCCAGCAACATTTCTGCGAAACATCTCAAACAACAACAACATCCTGGGGAGAAACAAACTTCCCTCCCAAACATGATCCCGATGAATCCACTGCATCCAGAAGCTCCACAGATCCCGATTTCCTCTAATAATATGGAAGTTCCCAACAGTATCAGAGCATAACTAAACCATCAGGAGCTCAAGAAAGTCCCACTGGCTAGTGCAAGCAACCGGAGGCCCATAACTTGCGAAAACATCATCTGATACACACACGGAGAACGCCGACAAAACGCGCGTATGCGTCGTTTGTCTGTATCCATACATCTATCATTCAGACGATGCATCGAGATGGATCGAGCCGCACTCATCCGCTAACAGGAGATCGCACTTCTGAAGGCCACTCTCCTTTTTAAAGCCATGATCGATGCCACTGATCGTATGGGTTTTGTTTTCTGTTTTAATTTCTTATCGTGCCTCAATGGAGCAAGTTGGCCCCTTCCTGCTCTATCTGTCTCTCTCTCTCTCTCTCTCTCTCAGCCTCTTTGCGTCAATGACAGATGGTATGAACACATTTCCCTTTTTTGTCTGGCATCTGCAAAAACCATTGCTTCTGCATATGACTTCTCCGATGCTTTCCGATCTCCGCTGTTAAGCAAGAATGGGGTCCGAATCGGGCGAGCCCATCGGTTCTGCAATCCTGATGCGCGACTTGATCCGATCGGCACCCAGAATAATACGCCCGCAAAGTATAAAGCCCACATCCATCACTACACACACACACACACACACACACACATATATATACATATATATATATATATATGTGGCTACATTGTATAGATTCTTCGAGGTTTGATCAGCGATCGAGAAGACTCTGGTCCATTCTGTTCTGCGGAAAACATTCGGCACCGAATCGGAAGAACGGAAAAGGAATCGGCACCACCATGGGAACACTGGAAATGAATGAAGAAACTCTGAACAAAAATGATCCAAGGCCAAGAAGACCAAGAATGAACAAGATTTTGAGTGAGAAAGAAAGAAAGAAAGAAGAAGAAGAAGAAGGAAAGAAAGAAGAAGAAGAAGAAGAAGAAGAAGAAGAAGAAGAAGAAGAAGGAAAGAAAGACAGAAACAAAGAAGAAGAAGAAGAAGAAGAAGAAGGAAAGGAAGACAGAAACAAAGAAGAAGAAGAAGAAGAAGAAGAAGAAGAAGAAGGAAAGGAAGACAGAAACAAAGAAGAAGAAGAAGAAGAAGAAGAAGAAGACGACTGACAGAACAGAGTTTGAGGAGGTCAAACAATGCCCTAGTCGGATGGGCTAAAGGCAGTACAGATCAGACTCCTCCCTCAGCTCCATGTGCATCATATACCCAAGGATTTTTCCTTGCAGAGTGCTGAGGCTTCCCGTTTCCCTGCGTTGCTGGGCTTTTTCCTGATCTCCATGTGCCACATGCTTCTTCTTCTTCTCTCGCCTGCTTGAAGAAAGGGGAAACGAAAGCTCGCCCTTTTTTGGATTTGCTTCAAAGCGCTGGCGCTAGATAGGGGCTTCCAATCTGAATGTGGTTGTGGACTCCATCGCTTGAAGTGCTGATGATGGGCTTCCAATCTGATGTGGTTCTTGGGGGGAGGGATTGGCTGCATGAAAGGAAGCAAGAAGGAAAACCGGCTTCTCGGATCACCTCTACCGGGTTCTTTCCCTCAGCTTTCATGGTGATAAAGGGCTTCACTCTGATGGACTAGGCTGCACGAAGAAAGAAGGGGATATGCTCCTTGGATTACTGCCATGAATGTGCTTATTGCCATTGGCTGCATGAAGCAAGAAGGAAACCGGATTTCTCGGATTTTACCTCTCCCGGGTGGTGCTCGATGTCGTTTTTTCATCGGTGATACTGAGCTTGCATCTGCTCTGAGAACGGGCTCGAATCGGATGCAGCTATGTGGGCCTTAGAAGAGAATTCGCTGCGAAGATTTGCGCCTGGATTCGTCCGATGTTTGCGTGGGTGATGGAGCTTCCGAATTTTGATGTGGTCACTGGCTTGAATTTGATGTTAAGGATAAGCTTGAATTTGATGTTAAGGATAAGCTGCATAGCGAAGAAGACGACGACGAAGAAGAAGAAGCAGAGGAGGTTCTTGGATTACTGCTACCACAAGCACTCCATAGCTTTCATGGTGGTGGTATGCCTGCTCTTTGCAGATCTGCCTCAAGCCCATCCACAACCCTGCAAAGGATTGTTGAGTGATGTATGGTACCCTTTCGCCATCGAAGGAGATGAATCGACTCCACACAGCGCAAAAGCAGCTTCTCCATACTTCCTCCTCTCCAACTGTACCAGTTCCAATGGCTGGTTATACCCCCATTGGGACTCCCTCATGACCTTCTCCACCAACAGCGGCTTCAACGCATCGTCCGGTCCCTCTGTTCTGAGCCTCGATTACAAGTCTTCGAAGGTGAATCTCAGCTGGGATGTCGATCAAATCACAAGCATCAGCTCCAGCGGTGCGATCCATGTCGCTGCGGATTCGTGCTCGATCTCTGCCTACGCCGATCTCTCCAGCTTCCTCCCCATATCCATCAGCTTCAAGAACATCTCCAACCTCTCCGCGATCGAGGTCTCGAAGAACACCGTAATGCTCCTCTTCAACTGCTCCAACTCCACCTTCATCCGTTCGACAAACTTCCTCGATGCCAACAGCTCCCGATGCCAGCACTTCGAGCGCGATTGCGGCTACGGCGAGATGAACTGCTTGGAGTTCACTCCCCAGCATCAGCTGATGCTCGGCAAGAAGATGGAGCAGGCCGACTGTAGCCATTTCCAGTTCTATGTCACCCACAATCCATCGCTTCCTGTACAGCAATGGATCCCTAGGGTTTTCGAACTGGCCTGGATCAATACCAGCCTCCCTTGGGCCCAAGAGTGCTCGAGCTGCAACGCTGCTACTGCTTGTGGATATGAAGACGATGGGCGCAGCTTCCACTGCTTCAAAGAACATGGTACGGAATTCACGGACAGACACTGCTGCTTATGTTTTTTGTGCGATTGTTGATCTGGAGATGCTCTTTCAAGATCTGCACAAAGAAAGGAAACAACAAAAGAAGTCTGAAAGAAAAACTGAAAAAAAACCAATCTACAGAATGAGGAAACAGGGGGCAATGCACAAATTTGACACAGGAAAAACTTTGGTTTATCGAAAAAAAAATCTCACAAAGAAAAAACAGAAATTAGCCTCAATCTACAGCAAAAAAAAGCTGAAAGAAAAACAGGAGTTTGAAAAAAAATTATGCTTGTGTCTTTTGAATGTTTTACAATACGGTGTACCCTTTTTTCTATGAGGAAACAGGATGCTATACGCACAATTTAACAGTAGAAATCATTGGAAGAACAGTATGGTACACTATACCATACATAGCTAATTTGATCAGGGTAATACAAAGAGGTTCACAGCAAATGGGATTCATTAAGTAAAGAATTGCTTGAACACTCAATACAAGGATTAAAAGTTACCTGTGTCAGTCTCTCAGGTCCAAAAAGTTCATTGATTCACTTATAGGGATTCAACTATAACTAGTGCCCTATCTAATGGTTTTGTCCAAATTTCTCGCACTCAACCCTTTGTTTAAAAACAGGGAGCGGTAATCCCGAGGTCAAGATCATCATCGCCTCAGCAGTAGGTTTCTTTCTGATCGCAGCCATTGCCGCAGCAGCATTCATACTTTTGTACAGGCGATCGAGGAAGAAGCAGCTGGATTCAATGGTGATGGTAAACAAGCAGCCCACCGCTAAGGTTGAAGGGATGCTGCTGGCTAAATTACGGGGCTTATTCACATCTAGTAAGCACGATGGACGTGCTCGACTTGCGCGCGAATTCTCATACCAAGAACTGGTAGAGGCAACATGTTCTTTTGCATATGATAACATGGTCGGAGATGGAGGCTTCGGAGCTGTGTATGTTGGCACGCTCAGAGATGGGCAGCGGGTCGCCATCAAAAAGCTCTTCTATGCGAATCACCGGAGGATGGATCAGTTCTACAACGAGATCCACATCCTTTCACAATTGAGCCATCCAAATCTAGTGAAGCTTTACGGATTTTGCTGCCAGGATGAGAGAGATCTTCTGCTCGTATTCGAGTATGTGCCGAAAGGCAGCCTCTTCGATTGCCTTCATGACTCCTCCTTCCAGCAGCAGCAGCAGCATCCTGTGGGCAACATTGATGGTATGAAATGCTGGAGAATAAGGCTACGGATAGCGTGGGAGATCGCAGAAGCGCTGCAGCACCTCCATAACTTTGCAAGCCCGCCTATTTTTCATCGCGATGTGAAGACAAGCAACATTCTGTTGGATGATGATTTCCATGCAAAACTAGCTGATTTCGGGATCTCCAGATTTGTTCCGGAGCGAGCTCCGCACATCACAACAATACCACAAGGCACACCTGGCTATGTCGACCCTGAGTATCACACTTGCCATCGCTTGACAGATAAGAGCGATGTGTTCAGCTTCGGGGTTGTGCTGATGGAGCTCCTCTCGGGCAGGCAGGCTGTAGACATGTTTGCTAGCTCAGCCGAGAATGTGAACCTCTTCGCGCTGACCCTCCGAAAAGTCACCGATGGCACCTGGCATCAGCTCTTGGACCATTCATGCTGGTCATCCAACCACCATTGTGACTTGTCAGTATCAGGTCAACAATTTGAAGCTTTGCATCTTAGAAAGCTCTCAAGCTCAGATGGTGAAACTTTGGGCTGCTCGCCTTTGATACAATCAGACACCTCCGACTATTACGAGAATGATGTAGTAAAACATCTGATCGAGCTCGCCTTTCGTTGTCTACAACCAGCAAGTGTAGACAGACCTAGCATGACTTATGTGGCAGAAACACTCAGCAATCTATGCCGAGGATGTGGTATAGTCACCAGTCTTCATAAGCCAAGTACTGCGGTCGATCAGATCAGTGGTGCTGCAGTGATGCCTCCATTTCGACATAACCCGAGTTCTTCATGTAGTGCTGACTCCACTATATCGAGTAAGTGTGGTAGTTCGTGTTCCAAATCAACCACAAACTCTAGTCTGCCTCCATCACCAATGTATATTGATGTAAATGATACCACCCATCTCATCTTCAAACCGGAAGTTACATTTTAATCTGGTGCCTTCTCGAAAAATTATCTTCTGATCTCCTTCCTCTGGTACATTGTTTTTGACCGTCTGAGCTATTCTTTAACTCAAAAAACAACGGATGTCATACCTCGCTTGTATGATAGGTAAGGTTCCTAAAGAGGCGAGTCCTTCAAGTACTTTGCCAGTGCCCAAAACATTGTTAGAAATGCAAAATCTAAACTGGAATTGTTGGACAAGCCAAAGCATTCTTTATGTTTCTTTTAAAGATTTTATCATCTTCAAAACCTCCCCATTCTGGACCTTAATCTATTGGTTCAGTAAACTGATAGGGAACAGAATGAAAAATATTTCACTGACACCATTCTTTTCATTTCATAGGGTAAAATACACATTTTCACCCATCAAAACATAGCGATTGAACACATGTGCGTCCTGCTACGGAGACCAACTGATCAGCTTTATTTACTAAGCCAAACAGTCGCACGGTCTTACATGTTATAGAGGAACAAACATATACGTCACAGAATATTTGTTCACCTTGGATCCGCTGCCCTACTGATTGGTCGTGTTTTTCATGCATTTTCGGACGTCAATGGGATTTCACAACAATGAATGACCAGGCTAAGCTTAGCTAACATCAATAAACAGATGACAAAATGCACGCAGACTAACTATCGATGAGAAATGCATTTGAGTCTGCATTGATGAATCATTGATTTCCTTGTAAGATAGAGAATGCAATGGTGAGTTTTGATTCATGGGGGACCACTGCAGAATACAACTCTGCCCACATGTCCATCTTTTATATATAAAACGAAATGAAAAGGAAAGGAAAACCTCATCAGACAACGAACGCTATTATTTACAGATGCAAAAGTCAAGAGGCCAGTTTTGTTCTCGGCAATCGAGGTATTTCGGTCACTTGGGGAGAAGGCTTGCAATGCCATATCTCGGGTATCTGGTCATTGAACAGATTTTGACTCACGCAGGGTTTTACCGGGTCAAACATTAAAAAGAGCATAAAGATATGCATGAGAAAAAAGCGGGTAGGATCTATCTGAGATAGATAGAGTGGTCCGAGTCACTGAGCAGAAGTAGCTCAAGAACCGATTCTGCACAGGATGATGGTAAGCTACAAGATGAGCTTCATGGGCTCCTATTACATACTAATCTCCACAGCTTGTTCAATGGTGGCATGTATGATTTGCAGAGATCTAACCCAAGCCAATTCAGAAACTTGCAAAGAAATATTGGGCAAGATCTCTTATCCTTTCGGAATAGAAGCAGATGATGGATCGACTGCAGACAGTAGCAGGTCAGCCTCCCCACGATTCCTTCTCTCTGATTGTGAGGACAGTAGAGATGGGCCACTGTACCCGAAATGGAATACTCTGATGGATAGTGGAACTGGGCCTTCTGTTTTAAGCATCAACTACAAAACGTCAAGGGTTAATCTCACTTGGGATGTGGACCAAATAACAGGAGCCAACACCAGTAATGATTCTTCTTGCTCGATTCTCCCATCCAAGGATCATTCCAGCTTGCTACCCATCTCGATCGATTTCACACAATCAAGCAATTTCTCCGGCCTCCAAGTGTCATCAAACACCATCTTCCTCCTCTTCAATTGCACAAATTCGTTTCAGATCAGTAAGAACAACTACCTCCACAACGATAGCTCGAAGTGCCGATCTTTCCATCAGGATTGCCAGTCCTACTACCCAGCTGATATACCGTGCACAGAGTTCAGTCCACGGTACCAGTTGCACCTCGATAACATCATGGCTCAGGCAGGTTGCACCCATTTCCAGTTCTTGGTCACCCAGAATCCCTCGCTCAGCATCCCTCACTGGACCCCACATGTGCTCGAATTGTTTTGGAATAACAACAGCCTTCCATGGGCTCAAGCTTGCCCAGGATGTACAAGCTCCAATGGAACCTGCGGCTATGCTGCGCACGGATCCAGCTTTCGCTGCTTCTGCTCAGACAACAAAACATCCAATACAAATTGTCAAAATCCCAATGGTAAAGATCTCTCTCTACTTTTCTTTTAGCAAGTGGATTTATGTTGTCGAAATCGGTAGACAGGTGAAGCATAATAGGGTGGAAGTTTTATACTGCATCTTTGTTATGTTAAGCAAGTTAAAGAGAGTGTGGGAAGGCATTGGTCTGTATAGCAAGCATGCTAGAGAGAATGCATGCCAAATATACAAAAGAATATACAGGAGAGACGGGTTGTCTCCTATTATAAACAGGTGTACAGGTGCCTTTATATGTGGGCACACACACTCAAGTGCGCCCATATGTGAGAAACAATGGTCAAGAAAGCGTGGGACTTTTAATTCCAACATTTGCATACCATAGCATGTGATCAGCTGGCTAAAAGAAAGAAACGTTTAAAAAGCTCTGTTTTTTTGTCATTAACACAAAGAAAAACCATAGCTCGCATGGGATTTAGCAAAACTATAGCTTCAATGGGGATCGAAATACGTACCCCATAAAGCTCTGTTTTCTGTCATTGACACAAAGGAAAACCATAGCTCACATGGGATTTAGCAAACTATGCTGAAATGGGGATCAAAATATGTACCCCATGTGCAGTTAAGGCTATGTGCAACACCTGATGCCATGAGTGACCTGCTTACTCGATTTTATCTGCAGGGAGAAGCAACAGAAAACATGAGCTTATTATTGGATTGGGAGCAAGTCTGGCTTGTATAAGTATAATTGTGATTGCTTTGTCGGCGTTTGTTGTGTATATCCGATCCAAGACTGCAAGTAAGGATCTGATGATGATAAATTCTGCAAATAATAGCCCCAGAGGAAAGCTGTTGGCTGAACTAAGGAGCCTAATTCCATCTGAGAATAACAAAGGGCACGAATTCTCATATCAAGAGCTTCTGGATGCCACAAATTCCTTTGCATATGATAACATGGTTGGTGATGGTGGCTTCGGAGCAGTGTATGTTGGCACGCTGAAAGATGGACAGAGGGTCGCCATCAAAAAGCTCTTCTATGAAAATTTCCAAAGGACAGAACAGTTCTGCAATGAAATTCACATCCTGTCGAAATTGAACCATCCAAACCTAGTGAAATTGTATGGGTTTTGCTGTGAAGATGAGAGAAACCTTCTTCTCGTGTTCGAGTATGTGGCCAATGGCAACCTCTTCGATCAACTTCACAAATCAGACCTCTCACAGGTCATGGGTAGCAATCGTATAAACTGCTGGAAAGCGAGATTACAGATAGCATGGGAGATCGCTGAAGCTCTGCTATACCTTCATACCTTTGCCTCTCCACCTATCTTCCACCGCGATGTGAAAACAAGCAACATTCTGCTGGATGAAGATTTCCATGCCAAACTCGCTGATTTCGGGATTTCAAGGTCTGTTCCGAATCAAGCCACGCACATCTCGACAAATCCCCAAGGCACACCTGGCTATGTCGATCCTGAATATCATAATTGCTATCGACTAACCGATAAGAGCGACGTGTATAGCTTTGGAGTAGTGTTGATGGAGCTCCTGTCAGGGAGACAGGCTGTGGACATGTTTGCAAAGTCGAAGGACGAGATCAATCTCTCCACCTTGACCCTCAGTAAAGTGGCTGATGGCACATGGCACGAGCTTCTAGATCAGTCGTGCTGGGCATCTTCTTATAACCATCATCCTGGTGATTCTTCCGAGCCAGCCCGAATCCAGTATTTCTCTGGAACCCCACACCACAGGGAGTGTATCACCTTGAACTTGGACCATTGCAAGAATCCCATAACCCAAAGCTTGGTGGAGCTCGCAGTTCGTTGTTTACAACCAGCCAGTGCAAACAGGCCCCACATGAAAGATGTTGTGCTCGCTCTCTCCAGTCTATGCAAGCAAAGCCATTTGAATTGACATTGCCGATCATGGATAGATCGTAGTTCCTGCATCAAAGTGGGGTAAAACTCCAAGCTTTTTCCTGATATGCAGTGCCATATCCATATGTTGTCAACTCGGGATATCAATTCTCCCATGTACTATGTAATAGTAGTCTGTCACAAGATTTGGAATATACTGATTGAGAGAATCAGTGATTCCATGTGATCTGCCCATACGTGTCAAGTAGTTTGTGACAGCTATAATCAAACACGGGAAGAGAAGAGACCAATTTGCAGTCTTGCGTAGCTCAGCCCTAAACACTAAAACTTCGAGTAAATTTCACAAATTTTTTTAATTTTGAATATCCCTTTCTTGAGCTAACAAATCAGACAATGAAAAGGGAGTTCCCTTCATACTAATGCGACCGCAACAACGAAATATTCTTCTTTGATCTTGAAAGAGGGGCCATTCAATTCTATGAAACCATTCTTCTTCTGGAAAGGAGGGTTATACATACCTAGGACTACGGTTACCAAGGCATTTATTCTGGTTGTTTATTCGTCTGTGCATACTTGACACCATAGCCATCATAGTGATTCTTCTTCTTGTGCGAATTCGTCTTCTCCTTCTTTGAAAAGCAGGGACTATTCATAGCTCGGAATCCGCAAAAACATGTTCCGATCGACGGAGCCATCATCGTGATGCTCGACACCGTACGAGGAGGGCTTGGAAAATCGGCATAAGCACGTTCAGATCAACGGCACTGTTCACCGAGCACGAGTATAGCAAATGCATGGGAACGGGAGAAGAATAGCAAGCCAAGATCTCCGGAGACAGTCACACAATTTCTTCCACGCGAGTGCACCCATAAAAAGCCGTCGATTTGTCGAGTTTCCACAACGATTTCGAGCCGTGCGTACGTTTTTCCGGCGAGCAAACAAGAGCAAGGAAAAGCAAAACAAAGGAGGAGCCGGGCATGGAGACAAGACGGGAACTTCAGAGCAGAGAAAGCAGATGGGGGGTAGAGGCAATGAGAACTTACCGGTGCGGCGACAGAAGGAAGGATCCATCCATGGCAGCTGCTGCTGCTGCAGAAGAAGAAGAAGAAGAAGAGGAAGAAGAAGAAGAAGAAGGAATTTTGAAAAACCTGCAGAAGAACTGTTTTTGAATTTGGTTTTCCTAATTCCACATCTACCCTCCATTTCTCCATATTCCAAAACTACCCCCTCATTTTCTCTTTCTCTTGGTAAAAAAAAAAACCCTAAACCCTAAATCCTCAACCCTAAACCCTAAACCCCAAACCCCAAACCCTAAACCCTAAACCCTAGACCCTAATCCCTAAACCCTAGACCTTAAACCCTCAACCCTCAACCCTCAACCCTCAACCCTAAAGCCTAAAAACCTAGACCCTAAACCCTCAACCCTCAACCCTAAACCCTAAAAACCTAGAACCTAAACCCTAGACCTTAAACCCTAAAAACCTAGACCCTAAAAACCTAGACCCTAAAAACCTAGACCCTAAAAACCTAGACCCTAAACCCTAGACCTTAAACCCTCAACCCTAAAGCCTAAACCCTCAACCCTCAACCCTAAACCCTAAAAACCTAGAACCTAAACCCTAGACCTTAAACCCTAAAAACCTAGACCCTAAAAACCTAGACCCTAAACCCTAGACCTTAAACCCTCAACCCTCAACCCTCAACCCTAAAGCCTAAAAACCTAAACCCTACACCACTACAACAGATAGCAATGGGGTAGTATATCTATGTATGTGATGTTCGAACGATCGTCGAATTTCGGATCGATCTCGACGCCGTATGCGCAAAGCTGTAGCTGAACTTGCCCACCGCCGTCGTTCTCGACGAGGAACCGGGGCGTCGATTGGACATCGTACGCGACAAGAGCACGACGAGCGTTTAGCAAGCGCCGACCAATAGCCCGTCAAAAAGGCTCGGGGAAAAAAACAAAACGCGATAGTGCAGCGGACAAGACAGGCTTGCTGGTGTCAAAACCTCAAGCAAGAGATTGAATGATTGAAGGAAAATATAAGAGAAAAGAAAGGTAGGTTTATGAGAATAGAATGAATACAATGAGGAGTTGAATGCTTGAAATCGAAGACCGGGGGTGATTCGAATTGATTTGATATTATTTATATGTCATTGTTTATAGGTTTCTATAGATTAGCTTAAATATTTCTAAAATGTTCTAGATTCCTGACAGATGGTGGACTCGCTATGTGATATTATCTGCTCAGACTGTTTAGGTGTATGAACACCCTGACATGTATGTATCGATCGATGTATTACATATTTCTGTAGTTGCTGCCATGGCCGAATAGTCTTGGTGTGGCGCCGTAACAACTCGAGAATCGTGCTACGAGAAGGACCCGGAACAGATCGTCGTGCTTTCGATTAAAAAGCCTGTCGAAAGAGCAGTAGCAGAGCTGGTGCATCCACCGACCGCATTAACAGACGGATTTATGGCAATGCTGACAATCGCCGATGCCCACCGAGGGCGCCAAGCCATTCATTGCGGTCCCCAGCGAGGGTTTGATAGGCCACCTAACTCGCTTTCGCACTAGCGCGTCTCCTCTAGAGAGCAAAAACAGGAAGAACAAGCCTGGGACAAAGGACGGGGCGCAGGACACGGGACAATTTCGGCAAGAGTCAACGACGGCGAGCAGGAAGAAAAGAAGGTTCTAGTTATATAGTTAAGATCCAGCGCTTGGAAAAAGCAAGCAGAAGAAGTTGTTCGTCGGCCGGTCGGTTGGTCGGTCCCGGGAGGCGACGATGCGTTGGCGCAGAAGAGGTGTCTGATCGACACAGTCTTATGGTTTTCATACACACACGCACATACACGGAGAGTTAGGAGAGTTAGGGATATCGGTCGATGCATGGACGCGACCGAGAGTCGGGTGCCGATGCATTTCCCGAGCGAGAATGGGCCTCGGAGCCAGAGCCAAGGGTCAGGACAGGTGGGGATGGAGTCGAGATCGGAGGTCTGGAATAGAGTGAAGATGGATCGGAGGCGGGGCCGGAACAGAGTCGGGCCAAGATCAGAGTCGAGTCGAGCCAAATCAAAGTCAAGCGGGATTAAAGCCGGAGTCAGGCCAGATCAGGGTTGAGTCAAGCCAGATCAGAGTCAAGCTGGAATCAGAGTCCGAGTCAGGCCAGATCAGAGTCAAGCTAGAATCAGAGTTCGAGTCAGGCCAGATCAGAGTCAAGCTGGAATCAGAGCCCGAGTCAGGCCAGATCAGAGTCAAGCTGGAATCAGAGCCCGAGTCAAGGGAGATCAGAGTGAAGCCAGAATCAGCGCCCGAGTCAAGCGAGATCAGAGTCAAGCCGGAATCAGAGCCCGAGTCAAGCGAGATCAGAGTGAAGCCGGAATCAGAGCCCGAGTCAAGCGAGATCAGAGT
>JBBBWG010001337.1:0-16146 GCA_037176905.1 Azolla pinnata
TCTCTTCTCTCTGTGCAGAAGGAAACCCTAGAAACTCAGAAGAAGAAGAAGAAGGAAACCCTAGAAGCTCAGAAGGAAGAAGCAAACCCTAGAAGCTCAGAAGGAAGAAGCAAACCCTAGAAGCTCAGAAGGAAGGAGCAAACCCTAGAAAGCTAACCCTAGAAGCTCAGAAGGAAGAAGCAAACCCTAGAAGCTCGGAAGGAGCAAACCCTAACAAGCTCGGAAGGAAACCCTAAAGACCTCCGAGCGCAATTCCCCCCCCTTCAGCAGAAGCAGCTTCGGTCACGGCCCAGCTCATCGCTTCCTCGTCTGACAGCAGCCAAAGGAAAAGTATGCCCTAGCAGAGAAACCCTAATCGACCTCCGCAACCCTCTAAAAAAAAACCAAACCAAAACATCGCAGCTTTCTTTCCTTTAGGTCATCCATCGCATCCCCGCAGGGGAACCCTAGGTTCGTTTCTCCGTTCCTTCCTTCTAGGGCAAGGTCGGGAGAAAACCCTAGAATTTGCGCCCCGCGTAACTGTGCCTGTTCTGGAATCCGCTCTCCTGCGGAGGGAGGGAAAAGATCGACCTGATTCCATCCCGAGTTCCGGTTCCGATTCCTAATCGAGATGAGGTCCAGGAAGAGAACAGCTCGGCCACACGGGTGCTCCACGGTGCAAGAGATCCTGACATGGTGGGCGGAGCACAACCGATCGATCTCGCAAAGCCTGCGGAGGTCCGATTCGAAGCCGGATGGCGAGGCGAGAAGATCGAGCAGGAAATCTCCGGCCAAGGGATCCAGGAAGGGCTGCATGAAAGGCAAAGGGGGGCCGGAGAACTCCTCTTGCAGATTCCGCGGCGTGAGGCAGCGCACGTGGGGGAAATGGGTATCGGAGATTAGGGAGCCGAACAGAGGAGAGAGGCTATGGCTAGGCACCTTCTCCACTGCGGAAGAGGCGGGGCTCGCCTATGATGAAGCTGCCAGGGTCATCTATGGCTCCGGTGCTCGCCTGAATTTCCCCGATGTGAAGGACTTCAAGATCTTCAACTTTGTCGATCCGGATCGAGGTGCGCAGGATGAGATTGCTCATCAAAGCGGGATCGCTCGCAATGAGATTGCTCATCAAAGCGCGATCGCTCACCAGTCGATCCGCCGTGTTGGTGATGATGCTGGTGATGCTTCGGGTAATGTCTCGAGCCCCCCTCTTTCAGATGTTTCTTCCTGCATTACCATGGGACGGGATGAGGAGAATGCTTCTGCGTTTCCGTCGTCGCCCAGCCATTGCTCCGCCGCCGCGGTGGAGCGTTCCAGACCTCAGGCTTCTTGCCAGGATTTCAGTGCAGAGAAAGAAGAGGAGGACGTGAAACCCTCATCATGTCCTGTGAAACGCCCTCGAACCTTATCATCATCGACTACCCCAGATGCCGAGGTAAGCGATTCGAGCCCTCTGAAATCAATGCCCATTGTGAATCGTGGGGCGATGATGATGTACTCGAAGAACGGGAAGGCTATGGGCTACGGTGGAGAAGCAATGCTACCGAGGCCAATGTCGAATCTGATGGGTATGTTACCTGCTTCGATGCCCTCGAAACCGATGTTGGGTATGGGTGCTGGAGATGTTAGACTACCTACGTCAATGCCCCTTACTCACGGAAATTCAAGATCTTCTAATTTCATGCCTGTTCCTGGTGGCAGAAGGCTTTCTTCTGGTTCACCGATGCCCGATGATGGGCTTTCGAGGCCTTCTGATTCGATGCCCGATGATGGGTTTTCGAGGCCTTCTGATTCGATGCCCATTGATGGACATAGAAGGCCTCCTGCTATAGTGCCCACGAGTAGACGGGCTGCCCTGCATAATAACGGCCATCTATCGTTATTATCATGTAACGAGCACGAGACTGAGAAGTTGAACAACATGGCAGATATCAAAGCTCAGGAAGTGGAAAGCAAACCTCTAATGCCTGTGTCGAATGGTGAAGAGGAAATGGATGTAGCTCCTGAGGCCACTTTAAAGCATTTATATGGATTAGACAGTCTGGAATCTGTTGATTCAGTTATGGCAGTCCTCGAAGCTGATCTGGATCCTGTTACTGGCCAACATGATTGGGCTTGCCCATGTGAGAGTTGCCTCCAAGACGATCAATTTGCCCATCTAGGTGATGATGACTACTTCGACCCAAAGGAAGTACTTGAGCTTCTGGCTGAAAGTGAGTGCCCCAATCTTGACCACAATCTGGAATCAAGAGAGATGGGTGGCTCAGAAGAAGACGTCAGGGAATCATGTAAAGCTGCATCTAGCTATGGCACCACAGAATCGATGCTCTCTCTTGCTGGAGAGCCGACGCAACAAGATTCCGGAGGCATTTTGGTTTGTGATGGGAGCCTTTCAGTCTATCGATCCAATCATAAGCATAACGGTGATTATTGTGAAGAGCCAGAGGTTGATTGGCTGGGTTCGCTGTTGGATGCAGAAGGCTTCGATCCTTTAGAGGTTCAAAGGTTCATTCAGAGTATGGAATTAGAAGAGAAGGCTCTGCAAGATTGTTGCGACACAAACGTCCAAGAGATGGACAAATCGATGCAAGTACGTCCGAATCATTGCTTACACGATGATCTTTCCTCAGGATCAGGGAGGTTTCTTCTGCTCCCCGACTTGTTACCGGGTTTATATTGAGATCTACAGAAGTATATCCCTTCAAAGTTATCGAAAGCTTTGGACATGGGTTTGCAAACCCTTGTCAAGAGGTGTAAGGTCTGTGATTATATATAGTCCTGACAGGAATGCTGTGTATATGTACAGCTTAAGGCACATAACCCATCAATGGGTTGCAATATGTAGACTATTTAGAGTAAAAAGAAACGAACAGAAAGGGAAAGCCCTGCTTATGTTTGATGTTTCGAGTTCTTCCCCCTATAGACAAAGAGGATATTTTGCAACTGCAGAAAACCACCCAGGCACAGTTGTACAAAGAATTACATCGGTGTGGGTATTATATTTATACATCTTACATCATTTTAGATGTCATATCAGTTGTAATTTGTTCATTTCCATCCAGGAATCCTTTCTTTTACGAGATTCCTAATGCAAATCGGAATATTTGCGGCCTCTTCTGGTTTTTCTATTCTGAGCTTGCAGCCACTGAGCTTGCATAAGCCACTGATCATATGTAACTAACCTTTGATTTATGGCATAGTGACCAATAATGGATGTCATTTACATCCTGCTGTTCTGATTGAATGCCCCTTCAGTCTCATGATCTCATCTCAACTTGGTATTTTTATTTCATGCTATCTATCCCTCGAGTCTGAGCAAATGGCATCTCTTCATAGGGTTTACTTCATGCTACTCGAATGACAAAACGTATTTGAGGCGTACCCAATGAAGTGTTTACAGCGTTTAGTTTGTACACACCTTTGTTTCAACGATCGACACACAGTTAAGACGCATGAACTGTACATGCACACTACGCGATTTGCAAGGCCTCGGACATTTTTGGAAATAGGGCAAAAGCATGTGGCAAATCGTCTTTCATGGCTGATCATTTCTCTGATGTCTTTAGAAATTTTCAACATTGCACCATTATCTATCTGGTCATGGCTGAAACTTCAAAATACTCTGTTCAAACCACTGATATACTCCTGGTTCTGGTTACATCCAGTAGCTTTTACTATGGCTATATAGAAGAGTACCATTCAGGGCTATGTTTGAGCTGCAAGTATTGTCTTGGCAGGTAACTAATCCAATGGTTTTGTTGAACGCAATGCCATATGAGATTGAAAGTCACACTCAATCAAAATAATCTCAGCCAAGCAAATGTAAAATAATCTCTCAGACTCGGATCTCTTTTTGGTGCAAGCAAATAGCAATTGTGACTAAGACTGTGGCAGGCAATGAAATAGAAATGTAAAAGTTTGAAGTATCTCACGTACATCGGCGATGAACTAGTAAGAACTAATAAATTTCTCATCAGTAACCTTATCGCGTACACAGTAGTGTCTTTTAATTAAAAAGACTCAATTTAGCTACGTCATCAGTAGCATTAGGAATTCGGTGGAAGGCATCCTTGTACTAAAACAAGCATTACAATACAAAGCAATACTTTTAGTGTGATTTAGATCCTTGCCAAGAACTATAATTTACGTGCCCCAATCCTCTAGGAAGTGTGTCAAGTGGATATTACAGCTTGTAGTATTAGCTTCTTAAGATCATCAAAAGCATTTCTAGTAACAAGATACTGTACTACACAAACGGCTCAGCTCGATGAGATCAAACTCAATCTGTGTACCAGCACTATCGTTCTTATAGTTTACATGGATATTCCAAATATCCTTGTGATTAGACAGAAGAGAGGTTTTTTCCATTCATCATCATCATATATCATACCAGCGCTTTTTCGGTTCTAATACAATACAGCCTTCAGATCATTATGCATTACAGCTTTCGGATCATTATACATTATTTTAAGACAAGCATGGTAGAATGTCCATACCTGTCACATTGCAAGCATTTTTCATGCTATAACTTAATTACATGCATCCGTGAGAAGGTTATCGGCTTCACTCTTTGGATTTCTTTTACTGAAATTTCCCTTAAAATTACAAGTTGCGTACAACATTCTACCTTTCCTAACTAAATAAGAGCTAAAACCCAGAAGTTTGTTACAAACACTACGATTAGTGAACTGGACCATATATAAGAAAAAGAAATTATGAAATGAAAATTATCCCTTCAAGTCACAGGGCAATGTACAATTTGTACTGAGCCACAAAGAGAATAAACTACAAGTCTCTAAAACCAAACCTACAGTTGATCTGTCCTAGGTGACATAACAAGCCACATGGCACAGATGAATCATGTTGACCTGATCCCCTTCCATTTAATGTGCATACAATGTGGAGACAAAATGCAGATCAATAACCAAGGAAGATAGCTAGGATTACCTTATCACTGCTAGCATCCTGTTTCTTTAATCATTCAAGACTTTAATCATAGAACACCTGAAATTTGTGTCAAAGAAATGAATTTTCCGAAAACACACTACCGATTATTTAATCCACCCGCATCCTGGTACTGCTTAAGCATGACTCTTCTGTATTCTGGATAGCAGAAAGATATCTTGATTAGCCTGTAAATCTAATCGATTACATCAGTATATTATCAGCCTACAACACTCACCCTCTGGGTTAAGCCATAATGCAGCAGCATAACTGTTCAACGGGCTATCGTTGTTGGGCTCTGCATAAAAAACCGCATATGAATATAGATGCTATAAACAGAGACAAGCCAATCGTTATTCTATCTAAAGAAAAGAGAGAGAAACCTCCTAAAAGACTTTGGATTGACAAAAGAATTGTCCTCACATCGTATGCCGAGGACCATTTGTCCTGTTAGATTGAATAAAAACCTGTAAGCACTATTCTCTATGGTTGATCATGGAGATCATATTTTCCCAAATACTTACCTGTAGTATGTCTAGACATATGTTGCCATATTGATCTACGTTAGGATGGAAACATGGTGTATCAAACTTGATGGTTGGGGGCTTAAATGGGTATTCAGTTGGAAACTTCATAGATAGCTTGTACGACAAACCATCATAAACAGTTGCTGCACAGCCTTTGATGGTGCCAACCCACGAGAAGATATTGTCACTTTCAGGAAATGCTGAGATGCCAGGATCCCCACATGTCTGTTTGAGTTTCAAGAATCTTGAGATTATTACAATATTGACCTAACAAGATATCAAAGAAAATTTGTTGAGATTTATTCTTACCATCAAGGCCATTAACTCTGACTGTAACCTGGAAATATGAATGCAAGAAAGACAAAACAATAATTAGAAACATCGATGATCTCACTACTCACAAGACCTAAAACATGTCCTAAACATATACAGGGGAAAAGATAATATTTTAAAAGAATGATCAATATATGTAGTAACCGTGATCGATCTTTAACTTCACAAAACTTCACAAATGAGGGTTACAAAGAAAATTTTCATTCTCAAGCATACGCGTCGAGTCAAAAAACAGTATGACGTGATTGGAAAACAAGACTTGTACAACACAAGAGGGTTGCCAACTATACGCAATGCACGGATACTCGGTTTAAAATTAAGATGAACGAGAACATGCCATGTGGGATTAAAACTCCTATACACCGCGAATTCGAGTCGGTCTAACGCTATAAGGCAAGAGGACCATAATACATATTTAACTCGAGTTTCAGTTTTGTCTCAAATTGTTTTCAGCATCAATTCATACCTCACAAACCACTACACAAACGGTTGCACCAGATACAGGCAAATTTACACCCGCAGTCCTCAACAATATCAAAACACATCCATACACACATACATATATGTATGCATCCATACATACGCATGCACAGAAACAGGCATGCATCCATACACATATTTCATAAATCCCATATGAAATTGACGATTATGCTTCGAGTCCCGCTTGTGTTTTCCATATGCAGAACCACACATATTCATGCTAACATGTGCAAAATCAAATAAGCATGCATGTAGTTGTGCACGTAAATCAAAGCATTCTACATACATACATATATACAAACATCAGAGAGCTGACACTCCATGCACACAAAAACCTTCCACCCTTTCCTCCATCCCATCTGCAAATGCCGCCATATCTCTCTCTGCTCTCAGGGATCTGGCCACCCGCGCGAGGTCGCTTATTCTAGACGAGCCCCCCGAGGGGGGGGGAGAAAAAAAGAAAAAAAAAGGGAAAGGAGAGAAATGGGGAAGACAGGATACTTCACCTCCTGGATACAGAGTGCGTCTCGACGGAGTGGGACATGGACTTGTTCTGCTTGGCAGCGGCAATGGCAGCGTTGCCATGAGGAGGGGGAGGGCTGGCGTCGAAGCTTCCGTCCAAGTTCATCATGGTTACGATCGGGAGAAAGAAAAACAAGGAACCCCCTGCGTTATCTTCCCGTGTTAATTCCTCTGCCGAAGAAGGGAGGGAAGGAATCTTGGGCAGGGTCAGGGTTAGGGTTAGGGTTAGGGTTAGGGTTAGGGCGGAGATGGAGATGGAGATGGAGATGGAGATGGAGGAAGCAGGGGATGCTCTGTTTCTTCGTTCTTTCCTCGTTTTCCTTTCTATTTTTGTGCAAATTGCTCTCAACAAGTTTTTGTTGTTGGGCGGTTTTTGTTATTTTGGAAGGGATGTGTCTTTTCATCACATGGATCTGATCTCATCTGATCTCATCTGATCATCTGATCATCTCATCTCTAGTGAGTTAGCATTTGCAAGAGCCTTTTGTTCGATCCTCGAATCCGTCATCGAGTCGAGTTGAATCGGGCTAAATCGACACAGAGGGTGAACGGGGGGGGGCAAGGGGGAACTCCAAAACAATTCTTGCTGACGATTTCTGTATCGATCGATCATAATATGGCTAGGCATCGGAACGAGCAATTGTTGCTGACGATTTCTGGGAATCGATTTATTGTAATATGGCTAGGCAATGGAGCGAGTGATTGTTGCTGACGATTTCTGTATCGATCGATCATAATATGGCTAGGCAACGGAACGAGCGATTGTTGCCGACGATTTCTGGCAATCGGTCGATTGTAATGTGACTAGGCAATGGAACGAGTGGTTGTTGCTGACGATTTCTGTATCGATCGATCATAATATGGCTAGGCAACGGAACGAGTGATTATTGCTGACGATTCCTAGCAATCGATCGATTGTAATATGGCTAGGCAACGGAACGAGTGATTGTTGCTGACGATTGCTGGCAATCGGTAGATTGTAATATGGCGAGGCAATGGATGAGCGGTCGCTGCTAACGATTTTCGTATCGACAAACTTACAACAGTTTCTTGTAGATACTAAATCCGAGAAGATGACTGTTGTCAATCGATCAGAGATTAGAAACCCGCGTTCGTGAGGCCAGAGTGCTTCGGTCAAAGATCATGAGTTCGAATCCTCAAAGCGACTAAAAACACATCGATGAGTTGGTTACCTAGCTAGCTTTAAACCATTGAGATCTTCGATTCGGAGAGCTCTCATGAGCTGCAATGCTGGAGCTAGATTTGTAGGGCTCAACTCTTAGCCAAGCTCCAATGTTGACACTGCTTCACAAAGGCTACACTGACTCCGAAAAAACGGATGACATTTTCGATCACAATTGACAGCTAAAATCGTTACCATCATTGGTCGACATTTGACGAATCTAGCTAAAACTTGAGTTGAAGCAAACCATTGTTTTGATGCACAAGCTTTTTTACTCAAGGGAAACCATTCTATGCCATTCTTGACACTAAATTTGCATATAAGGAAACCGTTTCAGGATACAAAACAAATTGCTTCATAAAGCATATGCAGCTGCGAATCAATTTCTTATCGAAATCTTGCCATGCACGGCATCTTTTACATGGGGGGAGGGGGATTAATGAACCCGCCATCTTTATTATAGCTTCTGTTAAAATGATGTTTCTCGGTGGATTCACCCTTCAATTTCTCTTGTTTGAATTGCTCTCAAGAATCTTGAAGGATCTCTCAACCCACCGATTCTCTCCATCTCCTGGCTAAGATCCTTTTAAAAACACAAAAAAGAAATGAGTGCGCAGACGTCAATAGGTCCGACGTTTAAATTAGACGAGGTCAATTAGAATCGATAAATCTTCGATCGAATCAGCTGCCCAGATGATGAGCTTAGCTTTGTAGCTTCAGCTTCTCCTTGAAAAATGCACAGATGTCATTCATCTCAGTCGGAGAGGTATAATGGCCCATCCTGTAGAAATGGACAAGAGACAAGCATGCATCATCATCATCATTATCATCAGCCTAACAACCATGCAGCTAAATAATTTGATTCTGCTCAAGCATACAGCGATTTTCCCCTCTATGAATCCAAACTAGAATTGGCCTTACAAGGTGTTTTATCCGACATACTTACCCGTTGTAGGTCTTGAAGGTCACATCACTAAACCCCAGAGACTGCAGATAAGCAGCTGATTTCTCACCGAACTTAAACTGCACGATATCGTCGCCTTGAACAAAAGCAAACCCAAGAGTTTTGATCATTCCCCCCACAACCACATCAAAATTCTAGAAAGATCTTCTATGTGGGTGCTTCTTACTTGTCCCATGACCAAAGAAAAAAGACAAGTCTTTCTTCTGCTCTGAGGCCTCTGCATTTTCACGAAGACGGCTTTCCAAATTTCTGGTAGAGCATGGTAAGAAAGAAACTCAAGAAATTTGCATAAAGATGGAAGAAGGATCAGACGGAAACCCAAACAAAACCAACCTACTTCTGTGCTGGAAGCCACCCACTGATGGCAGTGCATAAGCTTAATTTGCATGGAAAATCTATACCGTTGCCATACTTTCCAGTCACTGCACAAATACTTGTATACAAGCTAGTGGCTGCACCTTGACTAAAGCCCCCGACGCCCAGTTTAACTGTGCATCAGGACAAAAGAAAAAAACAACGCACTTCACAAAATGAAACATCAATGTCAAAGCTGATTGAATAGAAGTTAATGGCTTCGAAAATACTTGGGAGATCCTGTTATGCACACATGCAAATGATGCCACTTTTGAAAGAAATCTCCCAAAGAGGCCATTGCCTTATGTATACATGTGAGTGTGTGTGGGTGTACAGAGAAAGGGAAAGAGAGAGAGAGAGAGAGAGTGTGTGTGTGTATGTGTGTGTGTTTCTGTGTGCACGCGGCCTTCGAGAAAGACCTTACAAAGAGAAGTCATACCAATTACCTCTCTCTTCACCTTTGGGTATATAGAGAGAGAGAACATGTACAGAAAATAGTGAAAGTACATGTTTTTTCTTTTGTAGATTGGCGTGATATGATTTGCAGGATTGCCAAGAACATTTTAAAGCAATAGGATCCATTAACTTATGCACATAGAAGAATGTTTATGGCGGGTAAATATATTGTTTGTATCATAGGCAGATGAGCTCACCGCCTGGTGATTCTTTGGACAACAGTTCAGCAACATGTGCAGCTGAAAGATCAAGTCCCTCCAAGTCTACAAGCACTTCTTCAGACAGTGATCCCACATCAAACCCTGGAAAGAGAATATTTTATTTTATTTAGCTGAGCATAAACTTGGCATTTCAATCCAGTCTTCTAGCATTCTCACTGAACAATTATATGTAACACCATATGTTGGAATCTGTATAGAAATCCACTCTGAGAAAAGAAAACTCCCATACCCCAACCAACTGCTTACATGCATTGCAGGGAAAACCTCCCATCACAGCTACAGGCTGTGTAGGAGCAGTTGGAACAACCCATTTGATCTGAAAAACCAGATATCACAGTAGAATAATCCAATCTACACAGATTAAACCTTGATGCATCTCATCAATATGAAAAGGTCGCAAAAAGGGGAAAATGAAAAGAGATCTTAATCACAACGCTTCTCAATGTCATACATTTTTGAGTGGCAAGTCCTTCAAAGCGTCTGCCCAGCTGCAAGAAAAAGGATGCCTTGTTACTGAAAATCCCACCATTCTTAACCATTTTACTATTTTAGCATACATTGTTTAGACCATTGATAATTACTCAGGTAGTTTACTTTCTCATGCTCGACAATCCATGCCAAAATTGCATGCACAAAAAAAAAAATAGCAAATAACAACGGTGAAATTTCTAGAACAGAGATGCAAATCACTTCATTGCTTGTTTATCTTAACCCTGGAGAATAATAATATACAGCAACACAAACGGAAACAGAAACTAGTGAAGAAACAAGCAACAGCACTTGTCATTTTGCTCTACAATTACGATGGATGCATCAAAGATTATCATTCTAGGCTTTGGATAAATTCAAGAATATGGCAGATTGCTGTTTCTGAAACATCAACCCAGTCAGGTGGTGGTCCTAGAAGACTCAGTAATAGGTTATTCATGATCTCTATCTTTGTGTACAATCTCGGACAGGATGCCAATTATGTTCGTGGAGAGAATAATCCCCAAATTTTGCCTCATTTATGCAGTTTGGGGCTCATTTGAAGGAGTCAAAGACTCCTTGAGGATTCTTTTAATGGGCAAGTGGTTTATGAGTAACAAGAAACCAAATGCATAAGGAAGGCTGATCACCTCATTTATTTAGGAAGGGAGAGAGAGAGAAAGAGAGAGAGAGAGAGAGAGAGAGAGAGAGAGAGAGAGTGTGTGTGTGTTTGTGTGTTGGATTTTCTTGCACGAGGACCTCACAATGAAGGAAATACCTTAAGCAAGTTTTAACTTTTTGAATCATTTCTGGGACAATGTTTTTTTATAATTCCATTTTCTTCTTGATTCAATTTTTCTGATGAAAATTATTAAAAATGACTCTCTTCTAGAAAGGTATCTTTTCTTCCTTCCACTAATAAAGATAGGTAAAAAAAACATGAGAAAATATGGAAGAGGAAAATAAAGAAAACAAATGGGCAAGTATGTCTAAAACCCTACATGGGAGAGGATTATAAAAAAGATCCTAACGTGTATAGAATAACTAGACTTTCTCAAAACACTCTATTGCATTTAAGTATTTCATATACTACAAAACATTACTAAGCGTCCAATAAATAATATGGATTAAGTATCTTCTAGCTATCTTCATTAATGAAAAGGAATGGTTTCAGAGATATACTTCATACCTCTACAAAGGTCCAAGCAAAAAAGAGGTAAGGTGAACTAATTACCTACAGTACTAGAATTATATTGTTGGCATACAAATAAATCCTATTTTATTTCTTAATGGTTTAACCTACAGGGAAAAAAATGTTTGAAACCCCTCTCCCCTGGAAAGTCTAATCGTACTACTAGTTCTTGCTTAGGTTTACACTCTCAAAATACGGTATTGAAGGAGAGCTCATGTTTGTTACATAGTGTTTATGTTGTTCTCACACATAACAAACAAGCATCACCAGTGGAGTGAAGAGTATGAGGATGACTACCTTTCACCAGCGAACCACCTGATACTCTATACAGCAAAAGACCCTCAACCCATAACAGATTGTATTTTAGATCAATCAAAAATGGAATGCATAGATATGACACCATAATCTAGAACATGAGTTGAATATACCAAGATGAAAACATATAGCACTATATCTAGCATCGACACCTTCAAAATGATGTTTTGACAGGGAATGCATCGAGGAGGAGCCATAATTTGGAATGTGAAATCTCAGATAAACTTGGGCACAGCAATGGAACAGTATACATTGCATCCAAATCCTCCAAGACCATGGAATGCATTGATATAAAACTCTGTTGTGCAACCATTCAAGTCCATGTCTTGAAACGAAATGCAATAATGCGAGGCCTTGAAATTGGACCGTCTCCAGGACTGTACTTCATACATACAGCACAAAAGTCCATGTTTGAAGTGATTATACTAGAATCCAAATTATACTAGAATAGACACTTTGAGAGAACGACATACCTCCAAAATCAAGCAGATTGAGACCCTAATCGGTCCTAACAATACCCGATATAGAAATTAAAACATCATACCTTTCACCAACATCTCCGAGGCCATGTAGCCAAACAATGGTGGCCAGATGCTCTCCTTTTGGCTGAATCACATGCGTGGTGCCAAATCGAAGCTTCTTGCTATTCAGAAATTCTATGAGAAAAACAACAACAACAACAACAAAAGAAAATGACAGAACGTTATGGACACCAAAGATATCATAGACGACGAGCAACACTTTTGTTTCACACGGTGGATTTTTTTACATGACTGCAGGAGGTATTCGTTCCGTGGAGCTTTACAAACAGAGAGGCATACTGAAGGGGAAGCCATCAAGGCGGAGAAAGAGAAAGGGTGAAGGGAGTGGTAAAGGGAACTTCCTGTTTCGGTTTCTGCGGTGGATTGGATAGCCGCAAAAGGAATGGAAGGAAACAAAGAAGGAAAACAGAAGCGGAAGCGGAGGCAGGAGAAGAGAGCAGTAAGAAAGGAGGAAGAAATGGCGGAGGAGAGGGAGAAACTTACTTGAGGAAGAAGAAACGGAGGAGGAGGAGGAGGAGGAGGAGGACTTGTGTGGCGCAGATGCATCCATGGCTAAGGAAGAGATGCGTCGCAGAGATGATGGCGATGGGGAGGCAGGGGAGGTGAAGCGGGAGAGGAAGCGCTGCTGCTGCTGCTGCGGCGGCGGCGCCTGTCGTCGTCGTCGTCGTCGCTGCTGCTGCTGCTGCTGCTGCGAGGAGAGGAAGAGACGAGACGTAACGAAGAGGACAGAATCGCCCACGACGACGGAGGAGAAGACCAACATCTCTCTTCAGAATCCCTTCATTTTTTTTGCTTCTTCTTCTCTTTTCTCTTCTGAAGAAGAAGAAGAAGAAGAAGAAGAAGAAGAAGAAGAAGAAGAAGAAGAAAAGAAGAAGAAGAAGAAGAAGAAGAAGAATAAGACTTCTTTGAAGTGCTAAAAGACTTGTTGATTTTCCAAGAGCCCGATTCCTCTCTGATTTTTCAAACCCGATTCGGGAGCTTGGATTCTGAATGGTTTTAAAACGCTGAGATGCGCGGGGAAATCGGCTGTTCCTGGGACTTGGGACAGAACCCAGATCTGGTCATCGTGTGTGTTTTCAAGAAGAAGAAGAAGAAGAAGAAGAAGAAAAACAAATGTGCATAACACATAATGCATGCATGCATGAATATGCACTCAAAACATGTTCTTGTTCTTCATTGGAAACAAGGAAATACATGTGTACTCAAAACCAATGTTTTTGTTCTTCATTGGAAACAAAGAGTGTTTTTGTTCTTCATTGGAAGGAAACAGGGGAAGGAAGCAAGAGGGGGAAAACAGGGGAAGGAAGCAGAGAAAACGAGGAACGATCCTTCTCCCTCCCCCCATCCCTCCGAATCGCTGCTCGGATGAGCTCCTCTCCATCCGCATCACCGCCAGATCAAGCTTACAGAGGTCAGGCTTTCAGCAAATCCGGCCCCTTCTTCTCTGTTCCTCTTTTGTTCGTTTGTCTCCTCGCTTTCGTGCCCACATTTGGCTACTGTTTTTGCGCTTTCCCCTTTTCCTTGGGCGCAGCCGAAGCTCGAGGTATGAGCAGGAAGCTGATTTTTGGTAGGACTCATGTGATACAGCCTAAGGGGGAGCACCAAGCTACCATTGTGTGGCTTCATGGACGTGGAGATGTCGGTGCAAGGTATAAATGGCAGCCGCGGACATCGGTTCTAATCTCTTGTTTCAGCTCTTTCTAGCACATTATGCCACATTTCTTCATCATTGTGGTGCAAGCTACTGGAAATGCTGCTCTTTTAGCTGCTTTTGCATCTGACAATGATGCCGGTGTTCAAACTTCATAGAATGAAGTAGACATAACCCAAATTATTGACAGCGATCTGTGCTAATACAAAATCTATCCATTTTGCATGTTTCTTTTTGCTTTTCGACAGTTGGGCAGATGCTATGGAGGACCTAATGCCACTCCCAAACGTACGGTGTTACGAAATACTGCTTATAATCTAACTTCAGATGTGCAAATGTCTTTGCATGGATGTGGTATGAAATGGCTAGTCTAGAGTCACTGTTATTACTGTTTCTAGTGCAGATTAAATGGATTATCCCTACTGCACCCATTCAAGCCCTATCTGTCATGGGTGGCTACTCCTGTAATGCATGTAAGTGGCCAAGCCATCCAAAGATATGCTGAAAATGTGGCATTCTTAGGGTAACATGGGCGCCTAAAATATAATTGTAATGCATCAGTAGCAAAATGATTGAACCTCCCTCTCTCTGGCGATTGCTTTAATTTTTCTCCCAAAGGGTTTGATGGCGCGTCTCGGTTCGAAGATGCACCGGCAGATGTGGAGGGTCTCGACACTTCAGCTGCACATGTTGCTGAACTCTTGTCCACTGAACCACCCAGCAGTGAGTTGTAACCTTTTCTCCGTTTTTCTTTCTATTAAAACGAGTAACTGATGTGCCATTCTGCCGATGCACATATATAATTATTCTTCGGACATTTCTAGAGAGATGTATTTATTATCCTTGATCAAATTCAATGCTTGGCATAACAATTCATTTTCACCGGCTCAAATGTATCCCCCATGAATGTTATAAATCCATGCCACAATGGATCCCCATGCCACGGATACGGAGCTGATTTGGATCCATGCCACAATGCATCCCCATGAATGTTATAGATCTGAACCTCTATGTCATGAATCTGTTTTAGAACTCCAAAAGAGGAAGATTTCTCATAGGGATTTCATTGTTCATGATTCAGTCAAATCTCTCTTATATTGTCGATGCATCTGCAGTAAAGCTCGGAGTTGGAGGGTTCAGTCAAGGTGCAGTAACAAGCTTGTACACTACAATTTGCTCTGTCATTGGGAAGTACAATAATGGTGCTGTCTTTCCATGTAATCTCAGTGTTTGTATTGCAATCAGTGGTTGGATTCCAAAAGCAAGGTAAGCATGTTCCGCTCTAGTGTTTTGATCTCAATATGGAATCGATGGATTCATTCTTTGAACTTGTTATGAAGACACATAGAAATCAATCTAGATGACAGTACCGAGACCGTGCACCAAGCTAAGCAGTTGCCCTTTTTTGTTGGTCATGGAACAGGCAGGCCATCTCATCCTTATACTGCAAGTTATACACAAATGGCATCTGTATCAGAACAAACTTTTTAATATGCTCAACTTATTTGGGCATGTAGTTTGGCTTTCAAATTTACATGTGAAGGATTGGTGCTGCAGGTGATAACATGGTGCGCTTTACGTTCGGAGAGAAGGCAGCAGCTTCGTTGCGGTCAATAGGATTCACAGATGTAACATTCAAGGCTTATGATGGGTAATCTTTGAGTCATGTTTACTCTCCAAAGTAAGTGCAATCTTAGGTCAACTTATTTACAACTCCTGTGGCGTGGTTCAGGATGGGCCATCATACTTGCCAAACAGAGATGGATGATATCTGTGAATTTCTTAAAGAAAAACTGCATTTGCAAAGTTAAGGCAAGATCTTATTGTGCACAACCACCTGAAATCGATGCAGCTCTCAATTCTGCTGAAGGTTAACGCCCTTATTTTGGAACGTTCTCACCATTTGAGTCCAATATTGTTTACTATTCTCATGATTGATAGTGAGAGAAGGCGTTGCTCACGATGACATGCAGTTCTTTATGGTGTGATTGTTATTTCAACTCTATTTTTCTTTCAAC
>JBBBWG010001337.1:25596-37733 GCA_037176905.1 Azolla pinnata
AAGAAATTGATGAAGAAGAAATTACGCAATAAGGGCTTCCTATTTGGGAAATTTACAATTCTAGGCCTCTAATCCTATGTTTTTTTGCTCTTTTGACGAGGTCGCAAGTTCGAATCCTGCCCAAACCCCAAACAAAAAAAACTCATGCACAAAAGCAACCAATTGTAAACCAGCCAAAAAATGAACTAAACCAACTGGTTCCGCGTGATTTTCTCGTCTTCTTCGAACGCAAAGGGAGCAAAAACAGAGGAAATGACACGATGGTTTCGGAATCCGGGAGCCAGACACGAAGGCCCCGACAAACAGAGCCAGCCTTTTATCACGAGCTCTCGTGCCAGATTGAGAGAGAGAGAGGGAGCTACAGTAGTAGTAGTAGTAGTAGTAGTAGTAGTAGTAGTTCTGCTTACTGCCACACCTCCGAGACCTTTCTTTCTTTTCACATTACCCGGCAAAAGGAAGGAATCTCTCGGCCTTGATCCGTCCCCAGAGTCTGTTATGTGTGGCGTTGGCGGCTCCAACGAAGCAGTAGCCGCAGTGCTTGTCTGTCCTTCTCGGGTTCAGCAACGCTAAGAAAATGTTAGAAGCATATGTATTTAATCACCATATTCATGCCTCACCCTGAAAGACAGTTCTAGCAGCTATATCTGTTGGAATTCTGGAGAGATTCAACATGCACCGGCACCAATGCATCGGCCGCCTTGAAACATACCGTTTGTTGTATTCGGCCCCAACATGGTCATTGTTATGGGCATAACTTTGAGAACCAATTTATAGAGCTACTGAATGGTCTTATTTATGACATGATGAGTGGGAAAATTGGCCATCCATCGATTAGGATAAACCCATATGGTTAGTGATCATTAGACATATTTGAACAGTTAGGGTTCACTAAAAGTTTGACTTACATAAAAAAGGATTAGTTATGTCCTTTTGTTATGGTACGTTGTAAATTGACACTTTTGGTGAGGCTAAACTCTTTGTCGTACTTGTCTCAAATATAATCCAATGTAATATTTTATGGTATGGGACACAAATGGTATTCTGGATTCACCTTCGATCTTTCCCTTAGGGGTGGTTGGTTTCGATTAAGCTCCATTACTCCATTCTTTTCTCTCCCTAATCTCCACTAAGATCGATTCTTCATTAACAAATCCATAATAGTCGTGACCCAATAGACTTGATGCTTGTGCTAAGAGCCATGAGCGGATTCATGCACAACCCTAGGCGACCACACTAGAAACACACATGAGATGTATCTTTAGGTATTTTGTTGGCCCTTCCTTAATCCAATTCGACCCGACAGAGTTATACTGTAGTTGCTACGCAGATTCAAACTCTTCAAGATTTGATGCCTGCCTATCTCGTTTAATTTGGATGTTTTGGAAAGCAAAAGAATTCATGTCCCTGATTAGGATCCCGCTAACATGAGAATAAAATTGCTATCGCCTTACTCGTTTGCTTTCTATCTTATCTTCTCAAAAAATGTATCACCGCTTAGTCTTGTAGTACAACTTGACCTTTGAAGATAATAATCAAATCTATATCCTATTTCTATGGTTTCTTTGCTCTTATTCCATCCACTAGCAAAATCATTCTTTTGTGTATGGTAGCCGAACATCTCAGACTGTTGTCATTGATGTAGCCCATGAAATGATTTCTTCATCTGACAAACTGAGTGTTCCTTCTCAATCGAGAAAAGACAGCAATCTTCAAGCCCAATCATAGTAGTTCCGAGTCATCAATCAGAACAACAGCTCCATGACAGGTAAAACAGAAATCTTGTCAAAATTGAACCCATAAATGCTACTCAAAGAGCCTTGTAAATTGAGGTGCTTGAGTAACAACTTACGAGTACCAAGATGGATCGGGTATGAAGTAGCAAATTGGACTTTGCTAAACACTCCAATCTCTCATCCGAAATACTACTACACAAGATGCCCAATTACATAGCTTCCATGTTAACAAATTGTACTTTGCAAAAGACTTCAATCTCTCAAACATCCAAGATCAGATCCAAAATAATACCAAAGATGATCAAACACGTAGATCTCACAATATAACAAATTGGAGTATTTCTGTCTTTTGGGGCTCCAAAAAAAAAAGTAGCTTCATAGTGCCAAATCCGCCTATTGCACACAATAGAATGCGCAATTGATAAGCACATTTCGATTACTGCATCTCTCTATTTTTTTGCTTTTTTCTTGAAGTGATTATTTTCCTGTGTGCATGTATTGCGTAGAGAACATGGGCGATGCATATTTCAAGCCTCTGGCACTTGATAAGTCCACCTAGTCACAAGTTTGTATAGTTATAACAAAAGCAAGCAATGTCCAGCCCAAATAATGGACCAGTTAATCCTGATTCTATACATCCGAGTTATCGAATCGCCACTTTGTAAAAAGCAAAGCTAATCGAATGAGCAAAAGCATAAATGGAGATTTTCAATATTAATCAGCAAAACCTGGGAAAAAAACGATCGGAATGAATGACCTCTTTCTGCCTCTTATCTAAGAGCTGTCGGTAAAATCAGCATCTATAACATCATCCCCAGATGGCTTGGATGAGCCATTGCTGGGACCTGCGGAGCCCTCTGGTGCTCCGGAAGATGCACCTGCTCCAGGCTGGCCATATAGGGATTGCCCGATCTGCATCACCACTTGGTTAAGCTCTGCCATGGCATCCTTGATGGCTTGTGTCGAACCTCCCGAAACCACATCTTTCAAGTCTTTCAGCTTCGCTTCCACCTTCTCCTTGACATCGCCTGGCACCTTGTCGCCCAGCTCCTTGAGCTGCTTCTCGGTCTGGTATATAACCGAATCTGCCTGGTTCTTGGTGTCGATCGCTTCCCGCTTCTCCTTGTCTTCTTTGCTGAACTTCTCGGCCTCGTCAACCATCCTTTCCACCTGTAAGGAAGATTTAATTAAAATGCAAGAAAGTTAGCAACCAGTGAAGAGCTTGTCCTAGAGTAGACAGCTATGAATCGAAGACAAAGTAAATACTCAAATGTAGAGACCTCATCTTTAGGCAGCGTGCTTGCACCAGTAATTGTGATGTCCTGTTTCTTCCCACTGCCCTTGTCACTGGCAGTCACGGAAAGAATACCATTTGCATCGATATCAAACTTAACCTCAATCTGTGGTACTCCTCTCGGAGAAGGTGGGATCCCATCCAGTCTGAAGCTGCCTAATGACTTGTTATCTCTAACGAATTCACGCTCGCCTTGGAGTACATTGATCTCGACGGATGTCTGATTATCAGCAGCTGTGGAGAAAACTTCCGACTTCGACGTGGGCAGAGTAGTGTTCCGTGGAATAATCTTGGTCATCACACCTCCGAGGGTTTCCAAGCCCAAAGATAGAGGAGTTACATCCAAAAGAACAATATCACTCACTTCTCCAGCTAAGACACCGGCCTGAAGAGATGATGTGCCTTTGTTAGCTGGCCCATCCAGTAAGTAAACTGGAGAATAAACACACATATAGAAGAAATGAGACAATACCTGGACTGCAGCTCCAAGGGCCACAACCTCATCTGGGTTAACTGTAACATTTGGATCCTTTCCAGTCATCTTCTTGACCAACTCCTGTACAGCTGGAATCCTTGTAGAGCCTCCCACAAGAATCACCTCTTGAACATCGCTGAAGCTTAGCTTTGCATCACGGAGTGCATTTTCGACGGGAGTCCGGCATCTGAAAACACATTGGTGAAGAAATCCCAAATTTCCATCATTCATTTTCTCCTCTATGTAATATATAAGTCACGCCACATTGAACGGGTTGGTTTACCTATCGAGCAGATCAGAGCATAATTCCTCAAATTTGGCCCGTGTAAGGCTCGTTTCAATGTGCTTCGGCCCATCTGCTGTAGCAGTAATGAAGGGCAGGCTACATAGGCGAACACGGAAGGACAACACATTTAGCAATAACAGGGAATCACGGCACATTCTTGAAGCCAAACCAGTAAGATTTATACCTGATGCTTGTTTGTGTTAAAGAAGAAAGTTCCATTTTTGCTTTCTCAGCCGCCTCTGTAAGCCTTTGTAGGGCTTGTTTGTCTTTCAGAAGCTCAATGCCTTCATCCCTCTTAAAGTTTGATGCCAACCAATCCACGATACGCTGTGAATTACATCGCAACAACCAAACTTATCAAAAATATAATTCTAAAAAACATACACATTTCTACCACCTGCAGGGGGGATAGTGATGGAAATCATGACATGTCATCTGTATACCTTATCGAAATCATCTCCACCAAGGTGCGTGTCTCCAGATGTTGAGAGAACCTCAAAGACTCCATCACCAACCTCCAACACTGTACACAATCCAGTTGGTATAAGGTCATAAGTATTGTCTTGAAATCTGTAATTATGGATTCTCCTGCTAGCTAGAAATTCGATATACCTACCAGAGACATCAAATGTTCCTCCACCGAGGTCGAATACAAGTATAGTCTCGTTACTTTTCCTCTCGAAGCCATATGCCAATGAAGCCGCCGTCGGCTCATTGATGATCCGCAGGACCTCTATGGAAGCTATCCGACCGGCATCTTTAGTTGCAGTCCTTTGAGAGTCGTTAAAGTATGCAGGAACAGTGATAACGGCCTTGGTGACCTTGTCATTTAAAAACTTTGCTGCATCGTCCACAAGCTTCCGCAGAACCTGAGAGCAAAAGAATCAACTAAATAAGCATGGAGAGTCCAAGCATCCCGGTGCATGCTCAGTTCTGATGAAATTTTGCATATGCCTTCGATAAAGATTTGGTCCTACAAGTTTTAGACCTAACACATGAGCTAACAAGAAGAAGATTATACATAACCATACACGAGCAAGAAAAAAGGAAACGTATCCCACGGTGCATGCTGTCCCTTACTGCAAATGCAGCTCTCGGCATAGGTACTCGACAAAGATATCGTACGACGAGCATTGCATTAACTTGGAAAAGATTGTTGCATGAGCTAAACATCGAGAAGATGAAATGATGAGCATGGAGAAATCAGCATCCCAGATGCATCTTCAGTATTATGTCGTGGTCTACGTCAGAATGAATTCTTTCTGGCTCTCAGCATGGGGGCTTCGATTAAAGATCGCGTGTTCAAGATTCGCAACAACGAGGTTTAAGCTTGACTTCCGCATGCAGAGGAGAGCGATAAAAGAGGGGAATTTCTTTTCTCCTTCTGGGAAATACCTGAGCGGAGATCTCCTCGGCAGCAAACTGTTTGCCAATGGCAGGGCAGTCGAGCTTAACATTCCCGTTGCCGTCGCGGATAACCTTGTAGGAGACCTGCTTCGACTCGTCGTCGACTTCGTTCATCTTGCGGCCGATGAAGCGCTTGACGGAGAAGAAGGTGTTCTCGGGGTTGACAACGGCCTGCCGTTTGGCGATCTGGCCGACGAGACGGTCGCCGGTCTTGGTGTAAGCGACGACAGAGGGCGTGGTCCGCTGGCCCTCGGCGTTGGAGACGATGGTGGGCTTGCCTCCTTCCATGGCGGCAACGGCGGAGTTGGTGGTGCCGAGGTCGATGCCTACCACTTTCTCGCTGACCACGCGCACAGGGCCACGGGCGGCATGATGATGATGATGATGATGGCGGCGGCGGAGGGGCTGCTGGTCGAGGCTATGGCGGAGAGAAGCTTGGGAGAAGATGGTACCTGGCTTCGAGAGGGCGCCGCCGAGGGAGGAGGCACCGAAGAAGGCGGAGGAGCGGGGCCGCCCGGTTCCTGATGAAGAAGAAGAAGAAGAAGACAGCGCCATGGAAGGAGCGATGCTTGCCATGAGGCCTCTCCTTCTCGCCTTCGCTCCTTCTCGCTCGCTCGCTGCCGCCGCCGCCTCCTTCTCTGCGAAGCTCTGAGAAGCTCTGAGGAAGAAGCTCTGTGGTTCTGCTTCGTTCTGTGTCTGCTCCTTCTCTCGCTTCAGCTCTCAGAGAAATTGGCCCCCTTATCTACATACAAGTTATGCATGCATGCATGCATGTATGTATGTATGTGTGCGTGTGCATGTATGTGTGCATGCATGTATGTATGTATGTATGTGTACGTGTGCATGTATGTGTGCATGCGTGTATACATGCGTATGTATGTATATGCATGTATATGTCGGTGTGTATGTGTCTGTGTGTGTGCATGTGTGTGTATGTGTGCGTGGGCATGTGTGTGTTTGTGTGTTTGTATGTATGTATGTTTGCATGCTTGTATCTATATGTCTCCAGGTATGTTTGCATTGTTTGTATGTTTGCATGCATGTCTGCTTGTCTGTATGTTTGTATGTATGTATGCTTGCACGTCTGTATATGTATGTATGCATGCGTTGTGCGCCTGTATGTATGTATGCGTGCATGCATGCATGTCTATTTGTATGTAGTGCCTCTCTGTATGTATGTATTATGTCTACGGGTTTGTATGTATGTCTGTCTGCATGCATGTATGTCTGTGTGTCTTTATGTATGTAGAGTTTGTCTCGATGTCTCTCTGTATGCCTCTCTATCTGTATGTATGTATGTATGACTACATGTTTGGGTGTGTATGTACGTCCATATGTATGTATGTATGTATGTATGTATGTCTGCGTGTTTGGGCATGTGTGTACGTCCGTATGTATGTATGTAGGTGGAGCCAATATAGATCTGTTCAAGCATAGAAGAGAGGCATGTCAATTTCGGCAAAATGGGTAATCTCCGCATGAGATCCTTCAGTATGCTTCGATCCGTTGTAGCATCTCTTTGATCCCTGGCATCGATCGGCTCCATCATCAGATCATTGCAAGGTTTGTGATCTCAAGCCCTTTCAATCTTGCCCCCTCCTCTACTTGTGTTCATCGAGCCGGCTTGGTGCTTTGGCTGATCACAAACCTCGAATGAGCCATAAACTCGGCAACTGCAAAGTGTTTGATCAAGGACCCGGAAAGCATCCTTTTACGTCGTTGCTCTGCAGGCTGGTGCGCATGATCTGCTCTGGCTTGTCTCTCTCGAAGGAATATGGAACAACAACCTATTGCTTCTCGGTTCTCCTCGACTCATACCTTCATAACATCCGAGAGTTATGCAGGTCGCTTTGTGTATGGATCTTGCAAACCACGGCTTGGCATTTAGTATGCTTATCGCACCGTCTAGCACTACCTAGCCTCAGCCCAACATGCAGAGTACAGAGCAGAGCCGACGGAAGAGCCAAGCTAGCCGCACTTAACAAGAAGGGAACCGCGATCTCGTGCAATACAACCAGAATCCGCACCGCATCATTTTCGCGCCGTGTTCGATGCCCATTACAAGGGACATCGAGGAGCTCCGGGGGAGACAGTAGCTCTACGCATGCATAATAACATCTGTCCACATCAGCAGCTGGTGGGTTTTGTCCCAGTTCTAGGGTTAGCTGGTTTCCCGCTAACGTTACCCGTAAACCAATCAAATTTAGCCATATAAGTTCAACAAGGTGTCTGCCCATAACAGAGAGACGGGTATCGAGAACGAGATCTCGGACAACGTCTTTAGAGCCCCACAAGAGCGATGTGCAGTACCGATGGTCGATTTCGATGTCAATTCTAAATGCAGAGCAGAGCAGAGGGTTTAGGGTTTAGAGTTTAGGGTTTAGGGTCCTTAACCCTAAACCCTAAATGCAGAGCAGAGCAAGTTGTGTGCATGAGAATTAATTGATGTAAGAGGCATTGGCTAGTGCTAGGGGCGAGGTTCGGAAACCTTACGTTTAGGCTCGGAGTAGTCCCTTCGGGAGATTAGGGTTTTACCAGACCTAGAAACTCTGTAAACAGGGGCGCAGGAAGAAAGAAAGAAGAAGAAGAACGAAGAACGAAGAAGAAGAAGAAGAACGAAGAAGCGCAGAGCAAGCCGCGGATCACGCACCCACAGGCCCAGCCATGGCTCCTCGTCTCGATGCCAAAGCCAAGGGCAAGGCCTCCCTGGAGGACGACAAGAAGAAGAAGAAGAAGACCACGACCTGGGGAACCTCCCTGAAGCAGTGGTCGAATTGGACCCTCAAGAAAGCCAAGGTCGCCACGCACTGGGGCTTCATCCCCCTCATCATCATCATCGGCATGAACACGGAGCCCAAGCCCAGCCTCTCTCAGCTCCTCAGCCCTGTGTAGGGCCTCCCTAGGTCAGTCAGTAGCTTTGCTTATCTCCAACCGTTTCTTGCTTGAGCTGTTTGCCTGTGACATCCGTTTCTTGCTTGCATTTTGTATCGATCGGTTTTCTTCTAGGTACACTTGAGTTTTTTCTTTGGCTTCTGCAAGTTTGTTGGATGTCTTTATATTCCCAGACAGTACCTAGATGTGATGCAACAAGTCTTTTCCACTATGCACATGTAAATCCTGTCGCGCTTTCTATGGCCTGGATGATGATGGTAGTAGGCTTAAGCATCTAAACGGAAATGTAGATACCTCCAAAACCCAAAGTGCGTATAATGCTGTCCAAAAGTTCGACCCACAAAATTGATGCAACCTCAGATATCCAATGCACGCCTATGGTAGGATTTCAATGTCCATCTTTCTGGGGTAGAATAATGGGACTTGCAAAAATGCCTTGAGAATAAATATCCTATGGTTTATAAAGCATTGCGAGCGTGAAGTAGTTTGTAGCAAATGCAGTGAATCCTTTCGTATAGTTCCGGAAAGGTTTAAGCTCTACAATTCTCAATGCTCAAAGGAAATATGGGAAATAATAAGCTTTAGATTGATGATCATCAGGTATATGCTTATTGTATTGTTTTCAGTTTGAGAATCACAGTTTATGGAACACATCCTTTCACTGCGCTTTTACTATTGAAATGAATACCATAATCGCTGATTACATATATCAGTATTCATTTGAATTTTTATTTCTGTGAAGTACATATCCGATTAGTAGCTATTAGTAGCCTTCCTGAAAACTCATGAATTACCAGCTAGCTCCCAATGGTTTTGGTTGATGCCACAAATTTGTGTTAACCTGTGGTGTACAACACCACCTAATGCTTTTACTTGTATATGATGATGCTTGACACAAGAATATTCTGCGTTCTCTTTTTTCTTGTAGGGCATTTTATATGATCTGTTTCAAGAAGCTCACAAAGCTTTGTTTCCGGAGCTTGGCCTGACGATGGATATATAATCTACAAATATAGTTTTGATTCGAGTTCATGTATATGAAGGATTGGAGGAGATTCTCTGTTTATTGTCAGACATATTTTAGCTGGCTCAGTGGTGGCTTGATGTTAAGGTTCTGTTTCTGAGATTCTCATTTCGTCGGCAATTTGTTAAGTTTGTCTCTTTAACCGTGATGGCTGATAATGGGATACGCAATTTGAATTCAAGATTGATGCCTTCTTATATAAAAGCCGTGTAATGGATAATCTAAATAAGCAGATCTTTTCCAAATTGCATATGCATATATATATATATTGTAGCTGACAAATGGATAAAATGTTGCATAGTCAGTCACTGCTGTTCAAGTAACGCATAGCAAAATGTAACACACTTGGACCATGTTAATGGCAATCGTCACAGGTCAAGTCTAGATCTCAGGCTGTTCTCTGGCAACTGGCAGAAGCTCTTATGTGAGAGCCCATATGGAGCAGTCCGAAATCAAATCTGCGATTGTGGTTGTTGGTATGGTTAATTCCAGTCAATCTTTTGACACGTGAAGTGAGACTCGTATCTGTTCCTGGATGAGATTTAGTCTGTTTGCCACCGGCTTCCGTGACAAGTTGCCTGTGGGAAGAAGATCTGCTGCTGTTTGATTGTCAACGCTTCGATTTGCCATATCAAATCTTTCTCTGTGTGTTAGGTGACAGGATTGATTGACATGGATCGATATTTTCCTGCAAGTGGCGCTGCTCAATGTTTTCTGTTGCCCAGAATGAAATGAATGAACCCTTTCCTTATTAATGGTCTCGATATGCCCTGCTACATCGGTGTGCATTCATTAAGTAAGATGTGAATGTTTTGCAGCGCCAGACAGTACAAGGCTTGATTGACAGTAGCACCAAAAAAGCCTGGCTACTTTGGAAGTTGAATGGTTAAAGAACAAATATAATAAACATGGTACATGTAGCTTTGGCGTTGGAATCGAAATGCTCTATAATTCAGCATCAAATCAAAGACAAAACAAAACTCCTCAGTTTGCAACAAAACTTCTCGTATAAAGGGAGTACAATTATAATCTAACCAGAAGTCAGATCTCAACTGTGGATCAATCAGACATTGATGGGGTTGGATTGGCCCAACCATTTGATTCAGCAGACCCTAGTAGCTAATGGACAGATTAGATTGACATGAGGCTTGGATAAAGTGTCTTGAAATAGATTGATTGAGATGAGGCTTGGAGGATCCGGCTGACTTGATTTCAATCGACGCTTGGATCGACTGCCTCGAGTTATAGATTGATTGAGATGAGGCTTGGATCGACTGTCTTTTGAGTTATAGATTGATTGAGATGAGGCTTGATTGAGCTGGAGGAGTAGGCTTGATTGATCCAACCCCCTTGGGACATGGATCAGATCAGATGTGTAGTGGCCCTTTCGGCTTCAGAACTGATTCGGAATGGAGAGAGTATCGGAGAGATTGATCGATCTGCGATCAGACAGAAGAGTAGCGGAGGCGCGAGAGGTTCATGGGCACGATCTCGCTGGAGTTGCCGTGGAAGACGGCATCGGCGAGGATGCGATTGACGGCCTCAGTGGGATGGTAGGCGTCCCAGAAGACGTGCGTCGCCCGGTCGCTGCAGAGCTCGAAGGGGGAGATGAGGGGGAGGCAGGTGAGCGAGCCCTTGAACTTGCCGAGGCCGCAGCAGCCGGAAGTGGTGTCGGTGAAGCCGTAGTCGTGGGGGCGATGGAGGATGTGCGAGACCTTCTCGTAGACCTTGGCGTAGAGGAAGACGGCGCCATGGAGCTCGGGATCCGCGTTCATGGAGCCGAGGAGGCGGAGGATCTCGCGGTTGAGCCCGCGGACGAGGCCGTTGACATAGCCTGCGCAGCGGCCGTCCTTGGTCCTGCTCAGGAGCTTGGGGATGCATCCCAGGGGCCCCACGCCGGCGATGAGGAAGCGCCTCGCGCCGAGGCGGTACAGCTCCGCGAGCTCCTGCTTCAGGGTTGCGGCCATGCGGAGCTTGAACTCCTCGGAGCTATGGCGGAGCTCCGAACCCGCAGCCGCGCTCCCGTCGTCGTCGTCGTCGTCGTCGTCGTCGACGCTCCTGTGGAGGAGGAAGTTGTCGAGGTAATCGTTGCTTCCGAACACGACGGCGAAGAGCGACCTGGCGATGTGGTCGCGCAAGCTCCGCCCGTGGAGCGCCGCGACCGGCTCCAGCTCCTGCAGCGTCTGCTTGAAGCTCCGGATCTGGCTATGGAAGGGCAGCCTCTCCATGAAGTTCCGGCCCGACGCGTCCAGGATCCCTGCTGCGCCCGACGCGTAGTTCACCCCCCGCGGCAGGCCGTCGCTGCCGACGTTGAGGCGCGTGGAGGGATCCAGATATGGCGGAACCATGGGCAGGCCCAGCTTCTCGGCGATGAAGTCGGCGAAGGTCCGGCCGTTGCAGAACCTCCCCGTCGCTCCCCACGGGAAGTCCATGCCGTAGGGGTAGAAATCCGCCCTGGCGATGGAGAAGAGATGGTTGTTGTTCCCGCTGTCGACAAGCGAGTCGCCGAACACGAAGAGCGCTGCAGGAGCTGCATTCGAAGCCAGCGATGGCGGTGGCGGAGGAGGAGGAGGAGGCGGCGAAGGCGGCGATGGCGGTGGAGGAGGAGGAGGAGGAGGAGGCGGCGATGGCGGCGGCGTAGGAGGAGGAGGCGGCGATGTCGGTGGAGGAGGAGGAGGAGGAGGAGGAGGCGGCGATGGCGGCGGAGGTTGGAAGGCGTTCAGGTGGCGATGGCGAAGGCGATCGGGCTCGGCGCTGGCGAGCTGAGCGGGGAGGAGCAGCAGGGAGAGAAGCACGGCAGCGGCGGCTATGGCGGCGGCGCCTGCAGTGCGGCGATGGCGATGGCGATGGGGAGCAGAGGCGATCGCCATCGCGGAGGGGAGAGGAAGAAGAAGCAAGAAGCAAGGGCCTTCTCGATCCACGCTTCTTCTCGATCGATCCCTGCGATCGCAAGAAGCAATTCCTGCAATTCGATGGCAGCTCGCTAAAGCTCCACCACCATAGCTGCGGGGCTCCTTCTCCGTTGC
>JBBBWG010001337.1:54854-69200 GCA_037176905.1 Azolla pinnata
ATCTATACATACATCCAGCATTGTGTAAAAAAATCCACAAGTGCCTTTTCATGGTAGGGAGATTAAGAATCTGAGAAGAGATAGATTGGATGTGATTAGTAGGGAGATCAAGAATAAATGAACATGAGAAGAGATAGATTGGATGTGATTAGTAGGGAGATTACGAATCAATGAACATGAGAACAGATATAGATTGGATGTGATTAGTAAGCGAAGGAATAGAAAGTGAGAAGTGATTAGGAAATAGCAATGCGGGAGGCGAATTCGAAATAAACTCAGTTAATGTCAAACTAACGGAATTAATTGGGCCGTTGATTAATCTCTCTTCTTTTAATGCCCACCAGAGTTTGATGTAACTATAATATTACAGAGGCTAGATCTGATTGTAAACATAGACAAACAAACAAAGGTTTACTGCCCACCACGAGTTTGATCTAATAATATTGCTCTTAATCCGTTGATTAATCTCTCTTCTATTTACTGCCCACCACGAGTTTGATCTAATAATATTACAGAGGCTAGATCTAGCTGTAAACATAGACAAAAATAACGATTAGCAACAAGAAAAACCCAGCGATCCGACTTTGAATGCATTCTCTGTTGAACCAGCACATTTAACTCGCAATCACATGGAATTCTGAATTCTGTTGTTGCAAGCCACCACCCTGTGCTTTCCCAAATGTCAAGGTCAATTTGTATATGTTGTTTTTATTAACAGGATGCTCGGATCGACAATGTCAGAGAAAAACATTCATCGTAAAACCAGATTTATATATATATAATGGCCAGTAGAATATAATGGAGGGATCAAAGAGTTCACTAGTAGCCCTGTTCCAGAAGATAATCGCCCAGCTTTTCTACAATGGTGTTGCATTCACCAGGAGCCACTGGTTCATCATAGATTCCGAACACCATTGCCAAACCGGTCTTTTTAACTGTAACCCCACCTGTACCCTGCACGTTTTACAAAAGAATTCAGCAAGGGCATAGGATTTCGGTTCCGACTTTAGAGTAAAGACTTCCACATCTTGCTACGTTAATCAGACCATTGATCAAAACACTACAACACAATCAATGCACAGATGTCTTATTGCAGATGCCACATACCTTCTTGCCACGAATGACAACCCCCTCCTCTCCTTGTATGACTAGGTACTTTGTTCCTCCTAAAAATAGACCTCGTTGCGCAAGGTTGCTTGAATTCTCAAAGGCACTTACGATATCAGTAACCTCCTGTGCCTTGAGCTGTATCAGCACATAACATCCATATTTGCTCAGATAGAAAACTTCAAAAATGATGTAAGCAAAACAACTAAGCTTCAAATGATGTAAGAACCAAAACGACTGCAATAGTCCTACTAGCAGTAAGCCACATGGATTTGATTTCATACAATTCATGATACATTTTTTGGTAGATTTCTTACAACAATCCTGTCATTTCGAATCGCTGCCATTGCCGTTCATCGAATACAGATTCTTATAGTAGGTTTTGAATTCACTCTACACAGGTGAAACATCACTCCGATACACTGCTTCTCTTATAGTTTCAAATCTCTGCCATTTCTGTCCACCCAATACAGATTTCCTATGTGGGTTTTAAATTCACTTACAGAAGTACACGTATCCCGATAACGATTTCCATGCCAACATTTAAGGTTTTACTAATCATGCTTCATCAAACATTAACAATTTCAATGGGGAAAGTGAGAGTAAGCCTCTATCAAATCCCTATAGGCATATTGGCACGCAGAAAAAAGGGCACTCAAGACTTTTGTGTATGTGTGTATAAGTGATCCACAATGATCCATTGTTGATCTTTATATGCCATTATATGCATTCTGTACAATTTTGCTTGAATGGTAAAAAATCAAACGCAAAACTGCCAAATCAGGAAGAGGGGTGCAAGAAAATATCGCTCTCAAGTTAGTAAATTTAGCAAGGCACATCTAAAAGTAGAATCAGGAAATTGAGCAAGTAACGCCCAACAATTAAATCAGGAAATCAGGTAAGAAACGTCTAATTGTCAATTGAGCAAGAAACATACGATTGTAAAATCAGGAAAATGGGCAAGAAACATACATCTGTCTAAGCAGAAAAGCAAGCAAGAGCAGGTAATTGTTAGATTGGGAAATTGAGCAAGAAACGGACCAATTGTCGAATCTGGAAACTGAGCAAGAAACACAAAACAGTAATCATGAGTGATCTAAAATAAATGCGAGATGAGCAGAGGGGAGGGGGAAAAACCGTGTTTTGACATCAGGTTGGAGAGGGCAACAGAATTCTCCGATCGGTCCAGTGAATAAAGGGATTGTTATAAGAGAGAAAACGAAGATCAAGCTGTGATCAGAGGCAGCGTGCGTATCTATATCTATATGTAGTGGACCATGTAGGTGGAAGCCCAGAAGCGCTGTTCCGGAGCAGCAGATTAAACATTAAGGACCATGTAGAAAATCCTGAAAGTTCTTTGGCTACATGGGCAAACAAAGATCTTAGCAATCCAAAGCAGAAAGATAACGGAGTAGAGAGATGTTGGAGCACCAGATTCTGTGTTTCAGAGCCCGAAAGAGAGGACGGTGACCAAATGAATGGAATGGAGGAACGCGCAAGAGGGAAGACGAAGGAGAAGGAGGAGAAGAAGAAGAATGCAAAACAGAAGGAAAGAATGAGAAAAAGCATGCATCCTTTGTCGATGGAACCATGGCGTTCCTTCTCGAATCTAGATCCTGGATCCGAAAGAAAATCCTTCCTCTTTCCGCATAAGAATGAGATAAACCATGCCGGTTTCTGCATCCGTTGGCGATGGAACCATGGCGTTCCTTCTCGAATCTAGATCCTGGATCCGAAAGAAAATCCTTCCTCTTTCCGCATAAGAATGAGATAAACCATGCCGGTTTCTGCATCCGTTGGCGATGGAACCATGGCGTTCCTTCTCGAATCTAGATCCTGGATTCGAAAGAAATCCTTGCTGGGATCTAGATTCGAAGGGAATCCTGCCTCGTTGCGTATGCCACAAGGCGGACGGCAAAACTGAATCCATGGGAGCTTGGATGTGGATGTGTGCCGGCTTCTTCTGGACTCTACTGATCCCGATGGAAGCATTGCGAAAGGAACGGAAAACAGAAACAGAAGCAGAGGGAGGAGATCGAGAGAGGGAAGGAGAGAGAGAGAGAGAGAGATCGAGAGGAAGAATGAGGAGCTCTTACCTCGGGAAACTTGTCGCTGGTGGCCCAGACAGATCCATCGAGCCCGACGATCGCTGCAGAGGTGAGGGTATGGCCGGCGGCTGTGGGGCAGAGCAGGTGCTCGTCGACGTAGACTTGCCACGACATGGCGATGGAGGCTTTGGTGGCTAGGATTTAGGGTTAGGGTTAGGGTTAGGGTTAGGGTTAGGGTTTGGAGGCGATCTCCTGCTACACGCACACAGAAGGGTCAACTGCGCCGCTGAATCCTGAAGCAAAGATAGAGATATGGCGAACTGTTTCGGAGAAATTGCGTTCTTGGCCCCATCTCAGGGACCTCGAAATCTCCCTGAACTGGTCGCAAAGCCCTAACCCTAACCCTAACCCTAACCCTAATCTCTAATCCCTAACCCTAACCCTAACCCTAACAGCATCAGTCTGTGTTTCACCCGTCTCTGCGGCTGCAAGCCGGCTATGGAGATGGATATCAAACGCGCAGGGCGTGCCCATCTCCATTTGCAAAACCCTAACCCTAAAACATGTGTGTACGTCGTCTACAGAAGTAGTATGTCGGCATGTCTGCGTGTGTCTGCAGTTTGATCTCCTGCTGCATGTTGCCATGGATCAATGCACAGAGAGAGAGAGCAGATCAAGCTCAGACATGTCGGAAGATCATCAGACCCAGGGTTGTTATCTGATCTAGGGTTGCAGATCTAGGGTTTTTTGACGGGGATTTAGAGCTTCTGCGAAACACAGGAGCTCCTCCATAGCCCGCAGGAGGTATCTCTGCATCGATCGATGGCGGTCCTCACAAACAGCGATGGCGAGGCTAATATGGAGCTCCCTCGATTCGAGAAGGATTCGGACAACAGCAAAATCTCTGCAGGTATTTGCATCGATCCATGGAAGCTTGATTGATTCCCTGCCCTTCTCTTTTCTAGGGTTTCGGGTTTAGGGTTTAGGGCAGGTACGCACATCCGAAGGAGCACCTCGAAGCTTCAATGGAGAGCTTCCAGATTCTGCGTCATGAATACTGCAGCACTGGCATGGAGATGGCGATGGCGAAGGCACTGTGCTCGTTAATCATCTCCTTTCCATAGCCTCATTGTTTTCCTGCCCTAGACCTTCAGATTCATACTGATCGTTTCCTAGTCACAGATCGAAACAATGGAAGCTTGCAGATGTTCCTGCAGAGAGAGCCGGAGCTGCATTGAATCGGACACCAAGCTTCGTCGATTTCAAGATCGAAGCATTGAATCGATATTCCGCAAGCATCAGCTGCAGAAGCTCAATCCAAGAAGAGTAATTTGCTTGATTCACTAAGCAATGCTGAAGCTTGATCTAAACCCTAAATAAACCCTAAACTCCTCTCCATGAACCCCCCCTTAACTCCACTTCTTTCATGATGAAGCTTGCAGATGTTCCTGAGAGAGGAGCTGCATTTGATGCTCTCCTAAAATCGGATGCCAAGCTCCCTCCATTCAAGATCGAAGCATTGAATCAATTCCGCAAGTATGATACAACAGAAGCTCAATCTAATAAAGAAATTATTGCTTGATTCACTAATCAATGGTGAATCTTGATATAAACCCTAAACTCCACTTCTTTCATGAAGCTTGCAGATGTTCCTGAGAGAGGAGCTGCATTTGATTCTCTCCTTAATCGGATGCCAAGCTCCCGCCGTTCAAGATTGAAGCATTGAATCAATTCCGCAAGTATCAACAGAAGCTCAATCCTGCAAGAAAGTAATTTCTTGGTTCACTAATCAATGGTGAATCTTGATATAAACCCTAAACTCCTTTCCACTTCTTTCATGAAGCTTGCAGATGTTCCTGAGAGAGGAGCTGCATTTGAATCTCTCCTAAATCGGATACCAAGCTCCAATCAAGATCGAAGCATTGAATCAATTCGGCAAGTATCAACAGATTCTGAAGCTCAATCCAAGAAAATAATTGCTTGATTCACTAATCAATGGTGAATCTTGATATAAACCCTAAACTCCTTTCCACGAACCCCTAAACTCCACTTCTTTCATGAAGCTTGCAGATGTTCCTGAGAGAGGAGCTGCATTTGATTCTCTCCTAAATCGGATACCAAGCTCCATTCAAGATCGAAGCATTGAATCAATTCGACAAGTATCAACAGAAGCTCAATCCAAGAAAGGAATTGCTTGATTCACTAATCAATGGTGAATCTTGATATAAACCCTAAATAAAGCCTAAACTCCACTTCTTTCATGAAGCCTGCAGATGTTCCTGAAAGAGGAGCTGCATTTGATTCTCTCCTGAATCGGATGCCAAGGTCCCTCAATTCAAGATCGAAGCGTTGAATCAATTCCGCAAGTATCAACAGAAGCTCAATCCTGCAAGAAAGTAATTGCTTGGTTCACTAATCAATGGTGAATCTTGATATAAACCCTAAATAAACCCTAAACTCCACTTCTTTCATGAAGCTTGCAGATGTTCCTGAGAGAGGAGCGGCATTTGATTCTCTCCTAAATCGGATGCCCAGCTCCATTCAAGATCGATTCAGCATTGAATCGATTCCGCAAGTATCAGCAGAAGCGCCTCAATCCTGCAAGAAAGTAATTGCTTGCAGATTCACCTATCAATGGTGAAGCTTGATACAGGGAAGCAGCTGCAGGTAGTTCATTCCTTAAGGTTCCAGATTCACAGGAATCAGCTGCTAGATACAGAAGACGCAGGTCTTATAGCGCATCAGGCAATGGAAGCTCAATACAAGAAAGCGTTTAATCAATTCAGTATTAATCGAAAATGGAAGCTCCATACGAAAGGAAGCATTTGATCTTCAACTCAGTTACAATCAATGGAAGCTCAGAACAAAGCTTCATCATCACATGGCCGTTCTCATCTTTCATCAAAAATCGTCACCTTCTTCAACAAATTCATCATCATCATCATCATCTTCGTCTTCTTCAAATTCTTCTTCTTCTTCTTCTTCTTCATCAAATTCTTCTTCTTCTTCTTCTTCTTGTTCATCAATGAATCTTCTTCTTCTTCTTCTTCTTCTTCTTTTTCTTCTTCTTCAAATTCTTCTTCTATTTCTTCTTCATCTTCAAATTCTTCTTCTTCTTCTTCATCTTCAAATTCTTCTTCTTCTTCTTCAAACTCTTCTAATTCTTCTTCATCTTCAAATTCTTCTTCTTCTTCTTCAAACCCTTCTAATTCATCATCATCATCATCATCATCGAATCCTTCTTCAAATTCTTCTTCCTCTTCTAGACATAGCCAGTCATTATTCTTCTTCGCTTGTAACTCTCCAACATTGCTCGCCCCGCTCTTCCCCCTGCCTTCGTCATTGACCTATACTATCTGCTGCTTGTACTGCTACAGCTATAGTGAAATCCAAACGACCCAGGATGAAAGCCTTAGCCCCTGCATGCGCACCAATCGGGAACGATATGGCGGAATCCAGCGATCCAAGCAGAAAAGCTAAGACGAAACCTAAACCGCGTGCAAACAGGAAAGACAACACGAAATCTAGTGAACTTGCAGGGCCCGGAGAAGATAAGAAGAAGGGTAAGGAGAAAGCTCCACGAGAGAAGAAGGCTAAGGAGAAAGCTCCACGAGAGAAGAAGGCTCCACAAGAGAAGAAGGCTAAGGAGAAAGCTCCACAAGAGAAGAAGGCTAAGGAGAAAGCTCCACAAGAGAAGAAGGCTAAGGAGAAAGCTCCACAAGAGAAGAAGGGTAGGGAGAAAGCTCCACAAGAGAAGAAGGCTCCACAAGAGAAGAAGAAGAAGGAGAAGGGCGAGGCGAAAGCTCAACAAACGAAGAAGGGCAAGGCGAAAGCTAAAGAAGACAGAAATGGGAAGGCGGAAGCGGAATCTGTGGATTCTTCTGATGCGACGGCTACTACTCTAGTGCTTGCATTCTTCGCCGACCACATTATGCAACGCATTGCAGGTGATACTATTGAAATCTCCATCCATATACAGTACTGATTCCTATCTAATCATGGAAATCATCATGGCTATGGCTTTCATCTACTCAGCTATGATTCGGGTTTAGGGTTTAGGGTTTAGGGTTTTGGATTAGAACATGCGCATCGTCTGGTGGAGGCTTAACTAGGTTTTCCCCGTCTGCAAAGTGCGCTACTGCAAGCCAGAGAATTAGCCTTCATGCCCGAGCGTTCATGCCCGAGCTAAAGAATTTCCGCCATTAATCTTGACGAGATGAATCAAGGCCTGATTTAGATAGAATTCAGGATTTCTTCTCTGCATCAGGAGCGCAATGCGGGAGCTGTGTCAAGCTCGATTTTCGGGGACCTCCTCAAGAATCATTATAAACATTGTTTCTGTTAGATTCTGTCTGGCTCTTAGAATTGTGCACTCTCGAAATGATTCCTGTTCATTCCACGTAATCGTCTGCAACTGCTAGTATATTCTGTTAGATTTAGGTTTGGATATGGATTTAGATTCGATATCTGTTTAGGTTTTCTTCTATGGGCTGCAATAGAGCAAGAACAAGGTCTGTTCTGAAGCCTTTCTATTACAGTCCGTCTGTCGATCCATCGAGTTCTAGGGTTTTGCCTCGTTTTGCAGCAGTAGAGCAAGAACAAGGTCTATTCTGAACGCTGGTTTCAGGATTTAGGGTTTCGTTTCATCTTTGCAGTACTGCAGTCTGAACTTGAAGCTCCCGAAGCTCAACGCCCGAGGGTTTCTTCTCATCTGCAACATCAAGATCACCCAAGCATTGAAAATGTAGATTTCAAAAGTCCAAGCCAGTGGTCACTGAAGGTAGGTTTTCTTGGGTTGATCTGGAGACTATCAATCTTGCAGGAATTAAACCGAACGAGCAAAGAGGATCAAATTTTAGGGTTTCTTATTCCGTAAGAATATTGGGGACATATAGTACTGAAGATTTAGGGTTCCTCATGTTCGGTGTAGCCATGGCCAGGAAACGTTAGGATTGTCACCTGCAAACGAAATTCCTGCTTGGTATAACCATATCCAATGATCCCAAAAATCTGGTAAAACTTAGTAATCAAGCATGTGGATATTCTGAGCAATCTACAGTAACTATAATATGTAAAACAAATGTACACAATTGAGATCAGATTTAACCATGTATTATGATCCTCACCATATCAAAACAGTCGGAGACACGGTATTGATGAGTCCTGCAGCGCCAGATGAGCTTCCATACGTCGGATCGATACTGATGATTTTATCAGGGTTTCCAATGCCAGATCCAGTGATGGTGCGGGTGAGATATTTTTACAGGCCTGAACAAACCATCGAAGGAAGGAAGAGTTTCCATGGGCACAGAGAACTCCTTTTCTCGAATCATATCGATGACATGGTAGCAAGCAGGATCACAGGAAAATGCACTGTGTGGACCTACCGGAGCTTCTCGGCGAGGCTGGTCAATGGCTACTATCAACCCAACGATTATTACTGCCGCTTCGACTATGAAATAGAAACCGGAAAACTCACCCCTGCACTAGCCACTCCGTAATTCTTGGCTCGATTAATGTTTTCACTCTGCATGAATCATGCTGATTTTACATATAATCTACACTAAACCCTATTAGGTGAAGCTCTTAAATTGTTTTTTTTTCCACGGATCATTTCCTGTTTCTTTTATGCTCATGGTGTTGAATTTTCATTGGAAGGATATAGTCGTTAAGTAACAGTAATGACACTCTGTTGTAGGCACTGCAAATGCGAGAGGCTTACTTACAACCCTGATAAGTTCATGTTGATATGTGAAGACTGCGCAGACTGGTATGAGAATTTTTGTCCCAGATTGATGCCTTATAATACGTCTACACTTGGTAATTCTAGGATTTTCAAACAGCTCCATTCAATGTATATAATATTCATACAGAACTATGAGTTTGTAGATCCATCTAATTAATTTTGCAAATTTTGCAACATTTCGGATACATATGAATTCTACCTGTTTGTCAATTCATGATATAAAACTGTCAAGGTTGTAAATATATTTGAAGTCGGCAGTTTCCATCATTTTGGATATCAAAGGTTTAAAAGAAGTACGTGCGGGATACTAAAACCAGATTATTAGTAGACTTTAACCATGTTCGTTGTCATGATGTTCTTTGTGCTATCAATTGACCATGTGAACGGCATTATTGGAAACGTGTCAGTTAATCCAGAATCAGGTGTGAGTGTGTGTGTGTGTGTGTGTATTATTATACACTGGCTTCACTAGCAGCACAAATTGTAATGGATCTGATGCTTCCAGATTGCATTCTAGCATGTAGTGTCTCGTGAAATAAACTTTGTTTGATTTGATGTAACTGTGTAAATGTAGATTATTATTTACACAGTTACATTTACAATGTAGATTATTTACACAGTTACATTTACATTGATTTGATTATTATTTCCATTGATTCACTGAACATTAACCTTCAGGTTTATAATTACTATGGGAGCTAAACTGTAATTGAAGTAGAGTGCAAGTTGCCAACTGAAATCCTCTTACAAAATACATGGCAGCTTGAAAAAAAATCACCGATTCCTGTAATGAGGTTCATCTGCAAAAATCATGCCCCTGATTCATAATTCATGCAGGTTTCACCCAGAATGCATGGAAATGTCTGAAGAGCAAGCGAAGAAACTCGATCATTTTCGCTGTACAACATGTTCATTCTTGAAATCACACAAGCGAGAAGGCTGAGGTAATCTAGTATTAATCGGCTGCTGCATGTATACAGTGACTTAATGTGGACATGCATTCAACAATAAAAGCATTCGCGGTAGCTGCATATAATATTACATTCTTATCTGCATTGGTTAAACGATCAATACATGATGCTCTGATGAAACTCGATCAGAAACCAATTATCGCGATATTAAGCCTCGAGATATTGTGGTCATTTCTCTGTAGCCTTTGTGATGAAATATGCAGTAACTAGAAATCAATGCCAGTAAGGTTAGAGACAATTATTCCCATTTGTTGTGGTAAAACAGGGGTTCTGGTTATGTGCTAGCTATTAACCTTAGAAATAAAGGGGCAGAAGTAGAATACCCATTTGCACACATGAACTAAAAATCACATGACATATTATCTAACTAAATGTTTCTCTTCGCTTTGATCTCTACAGCCACACCCTTGAAAATGCCGCCTATTGTGTGAAGGTTGACATTGGAAGCTTGAACATTGAAATAATTCTATTGACCGAATGTAGTTGAATCTCATGATTAATCTGGTGCCTACAGAGTGAAGAAGCCAAGTGACAGGAGCTGGCGAATTAGAGTTTTTTTCATCAAAACTACCCGGTGAAGGATCTTCAAACATTGGCACGGATTTCAGTGAACAGAAAACATAAAAGACTCACAGGATCTACTGTCAAACATTTTAGCAATTACATACCTACCCACTGTTATATCATCATCAACTAGTAGTTGTACTATGGGCCAGCTGGCCGTGTATCATTAGCCAAAAGTGAATTGTACGATATAAACAATTTTTTTCTAAGTTTGATCTAAGCAAGCCAGTTTTAACATTGTTAATTCAAACATCCATTTGCTAGCTTTAGCTACCATTTGGTTTTTAATACTTCAGCTATGTCAAATAGTAAGCAACAGCTGTAGAATTTGCAACTTTGGGGTTTACGGATCATCCTAAGAATGCTTTCTTCTTTAAGTTCTTTTTCTTCTTTAGGTTCCATCAATTTAGTGATCCTAATAAACATTTGATACATATGGTTCATCACATGGGTTCTATCTTCCTTTTAGTCACTGTTACTACATGGTGCTGAGATTTCTCGCTTTTCAATTGGTTTGGGCTTGTTGTAAGCATTAAAATGCTATAGCTTAAAAAATAATGTAAGAAAACTGTATCGCAACCAAAGCTGTAGATATACTTTCATAAATGATTTTACACTGTTGATGCAATTGTTTCCGCATACCAATCTCATCAGATCTATTATTTACACGATGATTAGTAGTGTCCCATACTGAGTCAACAAAACACCACGTTTACATTGAAATTATGCTCTATATACATAACGCAGATAATTTGACGTTAACTAACGTTACTTACAGCAAATCAGGAAGGTATGCTGTATAAGTAGCCATATCAGATAAAATATTGGATCTGAATAAAAGAGTTTTAGAATGGTCTGCAAGGAAAACAATACTGCAATATGGATATCAATCCCTGAAATCCTTAACCATAGTTGCAAAATTGATAAAAGGCATCCTGCAATTCAGTTCAGCTATCTCACCTACATAGTGATCCAAAAACGCATAGACCAGTCGTTACAAGAATTACTTCATTCAATATATAAGCCATGCCAAAGCACCTACAACACAGGTGTTCTCCTTGATGTACAGCAGAAGTCAAATATAAATAGAACCCAATTTTAATTGCACTCAAGTTTCTTCTCTCTTGGCAGCACTCGAGCCTCGTTTATTACAAAAAAAAGAACATGAAATTTTTCTTTCTTTCAGTGAGTTTTAACCAAAGCCTGATGGGAAGAAGCTTCTTCATCCACTGCTGGGATTGCCACCAACCTTTCTTACGCACAAAAAAGACTCAAGCCGGTGCCGAGTAGTGAAGGGCGGCTAGGTTTTAGACATGCTCTGAAGAGCATGTTTGCCCTAAGTTCCATTCACAAGTTTAAGGACTTGCGGTAAATGGCATGTGGCTTTGAGAAGATAAGAAGAACCGAACATATGCATTTGTGAGATTGATTCCACAACATATTGAGTGTAACACCAGGGCGATATTCTTTCTATTTGTCTGTCAAGAAAGGATCCACGTCTCCTTCATCAGCCGCAATCGGTTCAAGTGTTGACAAATCCTCATCAGGATCCGGGAAAAACGTTGGAAAAGGTGTAATAGATAGGTCTGGCTTCTTATGGAAAGCATCCTTCACAAAGACGAAATTTCCAGCATGTCCAGGAACCTATCCTCATGGAAGGAAAAGATGCAAAAACAAAGAAAACAGATGACACAAACTGTTTACATTCTCAAAACTCGTTGTTAATCAAGAGATGAAAAAAGAAGTCCAGGATAGGTATCTAGACAATGCACCAGGAGAACAATACCTGGCCCCGAACCCACATTAGATTTCTTGCTGGATCAATTTTGTGGATCCATACACTCTTCACAGTCCTCCGCTTACCACCCATCCGCCCAGCCATCTTCTTCCCTTTAAAAACCTAGGATGGAAAATAACCATACGAGATTTTGACTTTGCACTCTGAACACCATCCTTGATTTTTAAATCTTCTATTTGGATGACAATCGATGAAATTTCATAGCAAATCCAACTCCTTGAAATCATGATGATGATGCTATACCTTTCCTGGATCCTGGCGACCACCAGTTGAACCGAGACTCCGGTGGGAAAGGGAAGCACCATGAGAGGCTGGCATTCCAGCAAAACCCCATCTTTTCATACCCCCCTGTTGATAATAACTTGGTTGCATTTAGCCAAAATCTTGGGGTAAACGCAAAACAATGGTTAATGCTAGAGTATAAATTCATAGCAGCATTGACACTACATATATATTGACATTAAAAATGAGCCTGCCTAATAAAAAGATATACAATTCATACTTTTGATTGTTAGACAATAACAGTTCGGTTTTCATAATGCGCATATATATAACAACGTCAACTCGACAATTACATTTATGTTATATTTCTATAACGTTTGCACCAAGCATTGCAACTAGGGAGGAGATAAATGAGCACTAAATCCACAATTTAAGTATATCCATCTGCTTATGAGGATAAGCACAACTCACGTAAATCTAGAACAAATGACCAATAAGAGCAAATCACTCTTCCTGAAAACAGCAGTGGTACATGAAAAAAATGTTTCCAACAAGAAAATATGTTTATGCACGAGCACACACACAATTCATGCAACTTCAAAAATTCATTCTTTTAGGCTTTCTAACTAAAATAGAACAGTCACTGCTGAACAGTACAATGCACATTTTCCTAAGCTATTCCATATATTTGACTCTTGACGCTTCTAATTTTAAGCTCCTAGCCTTTCTTCCATGACTAATAGATTATAATTTCAATGACATGACAATGTTAAGCACTGAAAAGACATGATGTTGAGGTGAAGAATCTAAAAAGATGTAAGCCATTGTATGCTTGAACTTGCTTGATGTTATTACATACAATTTCATTCTCAATTTCCTCTCAGCAATCCTTAAGTTTACAATTTACACGTAAGAATCAAAAGTCATACCTGAAATCCTTTTCCAATAGTGATTCCAGCTATATCAACATATTGCCCAGGAACAAAATGACGGACAGATATTGGAGTGCCTACAGGCAATAACGCATCATCAGATACTGGAAACTCTACCAGCTTCCTCTTTAGAGGCACTCCTTGAGTGAAAAAATGGCCTAGCTCAGGTTTGGTAAGCTGCTTTGGCTTTTTTTGTCCACATCCAATCTGAGAGCAGAGAGATTGATATTATTAGAAAGAATACCAATTCACCATGAATAGCTAACCTTCCATTCAAATATTCTAGAAAGTCCTGAAAGGTCCCCAACACATTAAGCAACTAGTATCATTGTCTCCACACAAAGAATTAGAACGCACATTGGAAGTCTCTAAAACTATGAAATGAAACCCCTACACAAACATTCTAATTATAAATACAATGTTCTACTGAAGAAAACAAATCTGACAATCTGATCACCCAAACTTCAGGAACTCCTCTTCCACAAACCAATATAGATGTTTTATGTCAAAAGGCCTGGGTAAATCTTGAAAATATCCGACTCCTAGAAGTGCAATTTTTGCGCCAAACTTTCTTAACGGAGCATTGGTTCTTTGTCACCTTACAGATCCAAAGATTCTAGTGAAATGTTTTAAATTTTGAAAACCTTGTTAGTTCAACTACTTAATTGGAATATTAAGATGAGAAAAGTAGACGATGTTGAAATGACTGAGATCTATAACCATCTACATATATACGTTTAAAGGTTCTCATATAAATTCCCTTAGGTACAGCACCAGTAGCTGACTACAATCCTAAGTACCTAGGTTCAATTGTAAAGCTTGGAAATCTTGAAAGGATGGGCTTCTTGGGTTTTGATGACTTTTTAGAACAAGATAGCTTTAACTTGACCACACTCGAATTACTGAAGTAGAATGCAGAGTCTCAAATATGGAACTTGCAACTGCAAGTATAAGGTAC
>JBBBWG010001337.1:69300-102032 GCA_037176905.1 Azolla pinnata
GAGCATATAAAACACCCACACGCTCACTTAGGTGTGCTTCCAAAGTCTGATGCATTAACTACATATCAGTATACCGAAATCCCAAAATGATGATATCATAATCCATACCACTATTCCTTGATATATCAAGGAAAAAGCAGCAGACCCTTGACTTATAAGCTTGTAATTGTTTGATGAGTCAACTTAATTTTAGGAAACGTGCATATGAGATACGCCACTGCAAAAAGCAGTTATGAAATTTGGCTTCTGCTGCATATACTTCGATGTTATTTATACCAAACATCGATGAATGCGAAGCATGAAATCATAGCACAATATCAAAAAATTTCAACTCCAAGTAAATGCAATCATAAGCACAAATTCCGCAAAGATCTGCAGGTGTACCTGAAGAGCTGTGGTGCAATCTTTGCCCTTCACCTTGATTTGCGTAACTATGTTATCATCAAACCAAAGAACAGTGTACGGCACCCTGGCGCCCCATTTATCCCATCCGGCAGTCATGCCACACTTGATAGCAATCGCCCCCGTCCTACAAGACCGTCTCGTCATCTCTCTGGGAGTCGCCACGATTTCTATACCGTTCTCTCTTGCGAATTCCGCTGCGGAGATTCTGGGCACGTCGTCTTGCGCCGTCCCCTCGTGGGGCAACAAAGATTGCGATTCCGTGGAGAGAGCTCGAGCTCTGCAAGCGGCCATCCGAGCCAGGAGCAGGAATGCACGGGAAGGGAAACATGATTTGTGCGAAGAAGTGGGCGATGAAGAGGAGGAGCAGGAAAGGAAAAACCTCGCAAGGATCGACCTGGGCTGCATTCTGTCGTCTGTGCTCTGCAGCGATTTCCCCTCTCGGCTGCTGCTGCTTCTTCCACGACAGAGGAAAAACCCCTGTTGCTGCAGAAGGTTCTGCTTGCTTTCACACTTGTCCGGACAAAAGCTGCTTCTGAAGAGGAATACACAGAGCATGGAGATGGCCTTCAAGTACAGAGAGAGCATGTTTCAGGTACAGAGCATGGCCTCAGATACAGATACAGATACAGATACAGATACAAAGCATGTTTCGTGTGCATCGTAACCATGTCGCTCGTTTCGGCACGTTGGGTGCAGGTGCCGGGTGTCGGAACCGAGCAAGAGGTTGAACGATCGAAGGAAAAGATATAAGAGAAGCGAAGAAGAGAGGAGAGCGGATCGTGGGCTCGTTAGAATAGAATGGGTGCAAGGAGGAGTTGGATACAGGAAAGGCTTGAAGCTGAAGGCCGCTGTTGATTCGAACTGATTTGATCTGCTCTGTATGTCTCTATTTATAGGCTTCTATAGATTAGCCTAGAGATTTCTAGAAGGTTCTCGAGTTTTCTTTTAATACAATAATCACTATATTATCGAGAAATAATTTATGGTCAGCTACTTGAATGGTTAGGCTTCACATTACATAGTACGAGATCTTGGGTTCAAGTCTAGGTGAAACATAGTTAATGTTCACAGATTCTTGACATCAGGTCCATTCCAACGTGGGTAAGATGGAATGGAAGTCACAAGATAGAAACCCAAATTCAAATCCGATCAGTAGGCACGCACAGAGGAAGATCGCTGGATGGAGAAGTAGTTCTTGCAATGATCAATCGAGCATGGATGGAGAAGCTGTACTAGTCTGACAAAATCTTGGCCCCAAAGAACAATAAGATTTTGTTTGGCCCTTGCAACTCTTGCATAATACATACCAAGGAACTTCATCACCTGGATTTCAAGCTTGCTACATGTTAAATACATACAAAGAACTTTCAAGTTGCACAGCTCAGATGATAGAATGCTGGCTTTCATTCAACATACAAAAAGGTTTCTTGATGAAAAGCATTGCCAATTTGTAATACTTCTAATCCTCATGTATAACAATCTGAGACGAATTACTTACTCATTTTCACCAAGTCCATTAACCAACCAGAGATTACGCCGGCATCAACGAATTTTCAACTTGAACATCTCAGATAATGGAAATGCTAGCTTTCATTCAACATACACAAAGGTTCCTGATGAAAAGCATCGGCAAAATAAGACTTCCGATCCTTGCGTATAACAGAGTTTAATTCTGAGATGAATTACATATACCAAGTCCATTTACCAACCAAAGATTTGAATTGGGTAGCCCTTGTCCTACAATGGATACCATATATATCTGTGCCAAGAGTAGCTAGCATTTTGCCTCTATTGTTGTATATGAGCATCCTACATATTTACACTATACACAATTTACCTTTGAATGTGCATTAACTAGGAGATAACAAACCAATCCACTTTGCGTCTGGCACCGGCAAGAATATGGGAGATCTGCAATCCCCTGCTGACACTTGATCGATTGAAGAAGAGAAGGCAAGTTCGGAAGTCGGAGACAAATGGGAACCAAGCCAAGATTGCAACTGGTCCAAACAACAGCAATCACATCAGACTTGTAATCCATGAGCTGAGAATTTGGCCTCTTCCTTAAAATAGGCATTAAATAAAAGATGGGCCAATCAATCCACTTTCTTGTCTTTGCGTCCAGCAAGAATACGGGAGATCTGCAATCCCCTGCTGAACGCTTGATTGAAGAGAAGGCGAGTTTGGAAGTCGGAAATAAACGGGAACCAAGCCAAGATTGCAACCGGCGCAAACAACAGCAATCCCATCACACTCTCGTATCCACGAGCTAAGGATTTCACGGAATCCCACATGTGAATTTTCTTTACTGCACCTTTGCATGATTGAGCTATCTGCCACACATTCACACCCATATACAGATCAGCTTCTGCATTGAAACATCAAAATTTTGGCTTCCTCCACCATCATTACTGAACATGCAGAAACTTGGCGAAATTGATACCTTCAGAGTTCAGAATTACCTGAATAAGTGCCCAACCAGAAGGAAGAAATGCCAGGGCGCTTATAAAAAGATCTACGAATGTGAGTTTTGCAACCCCAAAAAGAACTGCCAAAATGACGAAAACAAGGAAGAAGAACATTCCTTTGATCACCCTAAACACCAGCGGATGTGAGCTTAACTTCGTACTTGCCCAAGAGAATGCCTGGTAAATAATCCAATAAAATCAAAGATTTTTACACATGCTGGTGATAGTATATACATGAATGCAACTATATTTATGACTCACCTTGAATACCGCAAGCACCAGCAGCACCACAAACCAGGAAAATATGTAGACCTGTACAACTTGCAAGACATGAAGATGGATTCGACAAAACCAAAAGTAAGTTCAACAGTAATCAAGAAAGTGGATAACTCACCCCTATTCCATGACTGTTTTGAGCAATATTAAGGTGGTAAACTAAACCATATTGGTAAATAAGAAACCTCCCAGCCAAGAGGATTTCAATTACTCGCCCTCGAAATCCAGATCTCTCTAGATGCTCTTGTTCTGCTTCCCACCAAGTCTCCCAACTTTTGTCAGCTGGCACGCCGATTCCACCTCTGTTATTCACCCACTTACTCCAATCTTCCCAATCATCTACTACCTTTTGCCACTCAAATCCAGATGGGTTGAACAAAGCTGGTGCAAAAAGCCATGTTCCGACCAAGAACCATAGCAAGAAAGTGATAAAAACATAAGGTGCTGAAGTGGTTGAAGAGGAGCCATAAGCATAATATATTATTAGCAGAATGAGAAGCTCAAAGGCTTTTATAAAGTGACTCCGTGAATAAAGTCGATAGTTCTCAGCAAATTTTGCATGAAATACAACAAACGACCGTTTCAGTTGTACAGGTTTGTTTGACTTATTATACTTCGGTCCACCATGTAACAGAGTCCTGCCATAGAAATGCATCTTTATGCCCAGCATAAAAGTAAAGAAGACAGCAGCAAGCTGAAGTTGCATGATGACGAATTCGCTCAATGCTGTCCGAAACCCTTCCTCTAAGCCTATTTCCATGAGCATGGGAAGGGAAATAAGAAATCCTACTTGCATGAGAGCCTGTGATGCCATGGCCACTTGTAACGATTCGTTTTCCTGAAGTGTTACAGATTTAAGCTTTATATTGGATTCTAACCCACTAAGTGAAAGATAAAGTCTCCCATATAGAAATACATACACTACCAAAACTGCAATCTGCAACAATAAACCAGATCAAAAACGTGTGGATCCACATTAAACTTGTTAGAACAGCATAAAGAATAAGCTAAATTGCAAGAAGGAAGAACCTACGAGTGAATTCACATAGGGTCCAATAGTAGTGTGATAAACTGAACACATTCTGAAGAAATCAACACGGTGCCCAAGACGATAGATATCCCTGCTCATCGTCTGTTCGCCATTTCCAGTGGCGATCCTGGCTTCAGCCATACATATCTGATTCAAACGCATATCCCGTCCCTTTCCCACTTGAATATACTCATGATGGGTTATACATCCATTTCGAAGTACAGTATTATATCCTGCAAAATGCATACAAACGTGATCCACTTTCCAGATGCATAATATGACTAGATATATTTTTCCCTTTAGAGCATACCACTGCATACCTGCAAATATATTTTCACTAAGATTTACGGTTGGAGAGGCCTTGCTTATGCCACCTCTACTGAGGTGAAAAAGCCTATCAAATACGTCTGAATGTCCATAGTGGAAGCGGACCCTGTTTCAGTCGGCTGCTTTTTACACAAGAATGTAATGAACAACAGAAACCCGAAAGAGAATCATGAAGTCATATCTTACCTAAGAGGATTGGCTAACACTCGCTGTCCAAGAGTAACAAACGTAGATTCCTGACGTGACATGAATCCCGCCAAAGATGAAACACTGCATTATCCCACATTTCAGTGAGGTAGAATAATGAAGAAATAGAATACCCAAAAACACCATGCTTACCTTCCGCTAAATATGTGTTCGCGCATTCCAAGAATAGATGGGGTAGCAATACCATTGTGCACATAGAATTCTTGTAGAAAATTTCTCATCTTCAGCGCCTCTTCCAGGTAAAAATCCTGAGAGACAGCAAAATCAATCAAAACACTGGTTCAACAATGAACCACAGCCAGTTCAAACCTTACCTGATTCATATCTATTGCTTGCAATGCATCCCCTCGCGTAAAAATTATGGCATGATTCTGGTTCTCAGCTTTACCCTCTCCCAAAATAGGTTGGCCAGGCAGCTTGATTTTGTAAATTATCTGTTGATAACACGAAGACAAAAGTTGGAATTGCATTTTCAACTTTGGGAGAATTTCCAAATCTGTTATTAAGGCGAATATTGTAAATTGGAAATAGTAAACAGATGCATTTGTATACCTGATGGCTGTCACTTTCATTCCCGTGTTTCACGAGGACAGAATAGTATATCTTCTCTTTGTTTACCTCGACCTCTTCCACATATGCCACTCTCAAACATGGGTAACTGTAATGTCTAGGTACGTAAGCAGCAGCAACTTTTATTCATCTTATGGGAATAAACATAGATCTATTCTGTATGACTTACTTCTTGAGTAAGCCAACAATATCATTTGCACGCGATTCTCCAGTACGTTTATGGAATTCGTCTTCTTGGCAACTCACTACGTATGTGAACTTCATGTCAACAATTGCCTGAATTTTTTCGCGAAGCTGGATAACTCGTTTATCATCTGAGTTTGTTTTCATTATAGCCGTATATCCTTTCAATATATCTATGTAAGCAAATGCATTTCTTGGTAGGTAAGAGTTGGAAAAGACAAACCTAATAGATAAACGCTTGAAAACATGTTGATGTATTTACCTGCTCTCTCAGCCAGGTCAAAAAATGCTTGGATCTCAAGTGCTTCTCGGTAGTACATCATACCCCTTACTGAACAGATAAAAAAGGGTAGAAACAAGGAAGATGAAATAAGCATACATAAGAATCTTGATGCACAAGAAAAAAGATATATTCACATAATTATTCCAAAAAGAGATTGCCAGCTAGTGTTAAAAGAGATCAATAACAGGATAAGCTACAACCTAACATGAAGAAGTTCAATTATAGTAAAATCTTGAGAGGAAGGTTGCAAATGAGGTGAATAGCAATCTAGCTTGCCTGAGATCCTGCAAGCGAGGCTGGCACTACTATGATGCTATGGCTTCTTAATGGTATCATATGCCACATCATCTGAAGGCAATAATCTCTTATCAATCCATCACATGAAAAATAGACATAGTTAACTGCGAAGCTGGTGAGCAACGATACGCATTTCTGAGAAGATTTGAAGCCAATTCTACAGGAATGTCCATAGCTCACATAAATTCTCCATCAAGAATCTAGCTCCATAAATATTATATTTCGCAACACATAGAGATACAGCATTCATGCACATCCTCTGTCAAAATGATTGCATCATAAAAACGACATTTCTGGACTGGAATAAGACCCGGACAAGAAACGGAGCATGTAGTGTTTACAATTCTTTCTTAGTTAGTATATATTTATCTCCTTTAACTTCTCGAGGAATCCTTCATCATTTTTTTGAATAACCTACCAATAAAAACTATACCTATTTTTTCTTCTTTACCCCTACTGATTCGTAATATACTTTGCAAATTTTGACAACTATCAAACTAGGGACAAATTCGAGAAGCCACTTTTGATTATACATTTCCTATAAACTTCACTGAGCCATATAAATTACAGTCTGAATTTCCAAGCACTAACACATTTGGATTAGTGCTTATCTGAAGCCATGTTATAAATCAAGCAGAAGCAAGGAAAGGTTCCTTCAGGGATCTGTTGCCTTCGATTTCAAGAGCTTTTTCATGCCTCTAAAGGAAATCCCGAATAGTCCAAGGCCAAACAAGAGAGACCACAATAAAGGCACAAACATGTGGAATTCACATGTGAATCTAGGCAAGAAGTTGGGAGTGCAGTTGGACAAGCCCTTAGAGTCTGCAATTCAAGACAAAACAGGAACATCCTCATGTGAATTATGAGAGCTTCGTAATTTGTTAAGTACCATCCCATTTTTCAACACTGTCAAACAAACTTGCTATTTGTGGCCCATGCATAGAACTAAAAATCAGAAAACCTTAACCATATTTTTTCTACAAACATAGACTGCTCAAAACCTCAGTTCACATTTTAGAATCTTATTTCCAATTCAAATGTAAGAAGTACAAATGTTTACCTGTACATAATTGAATATTTCAAGCATCAGTTTACCTGTCCGTGTCAGTGTTTGCGCATGATAGGAAGCCCATTCACACACTTCTTTATTTATTTCTTCAGAATTTTCCACCAATTTTCCAAGATCTGTTTCCTTTATATCTGCTCGTTTCAAAAAATGCTTCCATTCATCTGTTTAACAGGTATTAAGCATTAGACATATCAAAATGCAGTGTATTAAAAAGAACTTTGCTTTCAATGCATAGATTTGAAATGCCAGTACCTGGGTAAATTTTCTTAAGGTAATACAGCACAGATATACCATCGTCATTCTCAAGTTTAAGAACTTTTTCTGTGAACAGGATGTCTTCACCATAGTAAGGTGTCAATATACTGTATATTACCAAAACCAAACAAAATAGGGCAGACATAAGGGTCCAATGACAGACACTATCAACTAAGAAAAAAAGAGGTGGTTACTATTCTTATGCCAGTGCAAACAAACACCTCAAAGATAGCACATCCTGAATTCTTGGCGGTGGTGGCATTTCCATAAAAAGAGAATTCACAAAAAAGGTGATACGTCGTCTAGCTTCCAGATTGGAGGGAACATCCACGAAAGACTCTTCTGTAGCTAAGAGCAAGTGGAGCCTTTTGATCTGTAATTATTATGTAAACATTTTACTAACTCTTTGTGTAGAACATGAAGTTAAAAGATATATTATACCTTCTTTTGAACTTCATCCTCTGTAGGAGGATATAGAATTGCTCCTTTCTGAAACTCAAACCTGTGTTTTCGTTTTTCCCATTTCCTGTTAACACTTTCAGAGGGTTCTTCCACATCCCTGAAGTAAATAAAAAGAAAATTACTCATTAAAATACAAGATGTGTATGTAGATACAATAAGTTTTTGTGTTTATTCAATACTCATAAAACCTAAGGTGTGCTTCTGTTGAAAACTCGTTGGACCTATTCGAGCGCCCTTGATCCATGTCACTGAAGTTAAAATAAGCTCACAGTTGAAGGCATATAATGAGAAATCAGAGACTTATGTTTCACATTCTGCATTTAAAAATTTACCAATACTGCATCATCAGAACTACTAGCAGGCTAAAAAAATATCTTTCCTAGAAAGCCTAGATACAAGTTATTCTTTTCATGCTTCAAGAACTGAAAATTCAAGGGCACGATAAAAAAAAAACATTTCTTCATTACAAGATTGTTGCCTGCATAGAAAAAAGTACCAGGTGCCCTATAGGACAATGTTACGGTCTCTTCACAAATATGCACAGAAATCCATATTAGGAACCCAACAATACTACCTGCAAATGGGCTTATGCTTGGAGAAAGGACTTGATTAGCTTGGGAACTATTTTAAAACATTTGAACATGGGCATGTTTTTTGAATGTAGCAGAGCAGTACTCAACTTGAATATCACAAACAATTCAGTAGTTAAATTGGGGGCTAATCTACAAATTGATCAAGTGCAGGGGGAGGCTCAATGGATAGGTGCTTCCATTAGAATGGGATTATTGATAGTCATACTTCATCTTATCTATCCCTTGATTTGCAGGATCGTCGAAGGCTCATAACTACTATGCAAGAGGAAGAAGATCCAGTTGTTCAACAAGCATCTCTTCTGCATATTGGAGTGGTGACAGCTGTTGAAGGAACTTGGTTTGTGGACTCTGATCCTAGGAAAATAGATGGAGGTTAAAAGCCCATAGCAAGATTGCAGTGATCTGTATCAGCCATGAAAGTTGGTTGCTTTTTTCCAATACACGATGAAGCTTGGAAGGCTTATATTATTGGCAACTACAAGAATAACTGATAATATATTATGTGCATCGTAATAGACATAGGCAACAATAAGGTATTAGGCAAGGTTTTCTAGATAATGTTGGGAGGAGATAATGTGCTTCCATGCAAAATTACAGCATTCTGATGGCTTTTGGTCAATGGTGCATTACCAGTGGAAAACGGGTTAAGCAGCAGGAATCATAGAAGTGCAAGAGATGCAGATTAGAAATTGAAGATCAACAACACGCCCTATGGGGGACTGTATTTTCGGCCAACAGGTATGGAAAAGAATTCTAGGATTGATGCCCATGTGGATACGGATACATGCTTGACTTGGGGGAAGAAGTGTGGGAGTATTCAATTGTAATGGCTTTATATGAAGGTGGCAGTATTAGTGCTCCATATGTGTATGATAGGAGAAACGGAAGTTGAGTACTTACAAAATCCTGGAAGAAGTCAAGGTCAATTTAAGATGGGAATTTGTGGCTACAGTCACACTGGCGACTCTGGAGATCTAGACCAGACGCAAATTTATATTTTGAGATATATAAGAGCTTGCACCTGTGGTAATAAAGGCCGTATGGAATGATCTTCTGCAAGCCTTGAAAGGGGAGTAGAGTTCCATTCAAGGAACTTCAGAACAATGTAGGAAGCAACAGAATACGTTCCAAGACACTGGGGACATCTATATTAATGAATGTTCATAAGGGGGCTTAGTCTGAAACTATAAAGTTTCAATTTTCTTATTCCCACCACTAAGTATATGAACAGCTAGATGATGGACACTGAGGCAGTTCGTGGATATATGGTAGAAAATTTCCCCTGTACTATTTGTCCTATTGATACAAAACTGTATCTTGTTTAAATAAAATAAAATTACAATGGGATAGAATCTTGGGTACTCACTGTTCAATTTCACTTCTCACATCACCATCATATACTTCAAGTATATCCTGTAGCAGGAAAGTTAACTGCTCTGCTCGGCTTGCCTCAAATTTTTCCTGTAAAATTTAGTTGTAATCTCCCACTGCTGAGATTTACTCGATAGAGAATAGAACTTAATATGCTTACCAAAAGCTTCACCAGTTCGACAATCTTGCGAAAAAGTGAAACTAAACCAGTCACTCGAAAGACCCTGAAAAATGTTCTTCCCTTTATGCTCTCATTAACATCCTTGGCCACCTGCTCTATTATACTAAAATATCAAACAGAAAAGTTCATTATTAAGCTGCAACAGGAACCGTCAATAAGAAGAACAATACTAACTGAGATCATTACCTTCTTTCTTGTTTGCCAATAATTATACCACACAAGACATCCATCAACAAGTCATAACACTCTGTTACAGCATACTCCATATATGGATCACGCTTAATCCTTCTGAAAATCTCTTCATTGTCCAATTTTTCTTTATTAGAGTATCCTTCAACCATGTCTACTACTGATGCTACCTGCAAGAACAATTTGTCCATAAACATAACAGTGATGCTAACAGACCTCCACACAACAGGCATGAAAACATTTGTCTTCGAACTTAAGAACCTAGCTTCTTGTCATCCTTATTCTCTACCTTCATAATCCGCCCTTATACAGATTCCAAAACATTCAAGCATGTCAAGCCATAAGGGACTTCAAGATCAAAGTTCTTTGTATCCACTCTTTCTTGGTTCCCTTCTTTCACTCTTTTATGCCTACCAATTTACAACTCTGGTACGTACATAATACTGTTCTGAGGGTCACAAGACTTATATCCTCAATGAAGCAGTAAATTGCATTCGAGGGAGTTTTCTGCAATAGCTTTCACTTTTGCAGCTGACAGAGATCTCCTGTACAAGCAGATAAGGTTATACCATCTAGGCGTACGTTTCTAACATCTGTCCTACAAAACTGAAATCACACATTTCTATCTGATTTATAGTCAACTATGTATGAATAAGCTAGAGCACCATATAACCTACACAGAATCAATAAGCCAGAGGGGAACAACTACATGAATTGCTCAAACAAGCTCAATCAGCATTTTGCCAGTGGAAGAGCAAGTGGCTACCATTAATACAGGAGTTAATTCATTTCTAAGTGTCCAGGATCTGTTAGTCTCCCTATCTATATTATCCCATGACGTAACTAGATTTCAGTGATACTTCTTGCAAATAAACTAATTTAATCAATCCATTCTGCTTTGAAGATCAATCGGGATTCAGCTTACTATGGGCTGATAATATGTGATTTTCCACCATTTAAGAATATGGATGAAGTACATACTTTTTATCATTACAAGAGTCGGCATAGTCTCCTCCAATGTATTGCCAGGAAACACTCTAACAGCTTCCCCATAGGAAGACATTTTAATGCAAGTCGCTAATAAGAATTTTAATAAGAACCTCACAAACTTAACTTTGTTGGCAAGTAGAAATGGAGGCCATTGGATATATCTCATCCTCTGGTTGAAGGGGTATGGTATCAAAAGAAGCTCCATCTCTGAATTGCTTATGTAGTCTTCTTTCCAAAGACTATTGATGACTGCATTCCAAAGCTGAGAAAACATTGCAACCTGTATCTCTACATCAGCAACCCCAGAATTATCCTGCAGGAATTAAAGAATAAAAAATTATATGGTAAATAGGCATATGCAAGTCAAGTAGTTCATCAGTTAATGTCCAACAAACCTCAATTTCATACAAATAAAAAAATACCAGTACCTTTGCTTCCTGAGGATGAGATTCTTCATTAACAGAGGTTTCTACTTTATGGTGCTGCAGGTTACTATAGCTTCTATCCAAACTTTTATAATGCTTGAGTAATGAAAAATATTGGCGGTACGCATGGGCCTTGTCATCAGATGCACGAGATACTAAATTTGCATTGAACGCCCCAGGTAATGACTGGAATCGAGATTTTAGCATTTCTAACGTTCTGATCTGCCATGTAGGAATTGTAATTACAAATAAGGGCAAAATGATCTTTAAGAAAAACACAAGAAATTAGAGTATTCAGAATGATAAACCAATACAAATGTAGCTACAAAGTACAAATGATAAAAGGAGTTGTGTTACTACAGACATACGATCCTCAATTCCAAAAGGCTGAACTTTCTCCATTCTCAACTCGGGTAGACTAAAACTTCTACCTTTAGAAGATCCCCCAACATGGGTTTATTCAAGATGGAAACCCCAGAATAAGAAAAGAACTACCAATGATACTAGATAAAAGCATTTATCTGTTGACGACATGACCGTGGCCCTATATGGTTCGGAGCTACATGCCCAAAAAGTGATACAGGGCCCCTCTTGGTTGAGATCTCCCTTGTTTAGACCTTGGTTGGAGCTAAACAAAGTCGTGAAGCTTCTTTATTGATACACCAGTGCAGTTCTATTCTTACATATCTTCTCCATGTGTCTCTTTAGTTCTAGCAAGAATAGTCCCAAGCACTCTTAATCTTCACATTCCATCACCTTCCAAAATGGGCCAGAATCTTGTGTGAAGACTGAAGTACCCTATTGTATTTCATAAAAAAATATTACAATGGCAAGCATTGTGTTTTGCCAACTTCAATCCCTGAAGGCACATCGGCAGTTACTACGTCTGTGTAGCCTTCCTTTGTTACACTTATATATAATCCTATGCAGGCTTCAGCATGAACACGTATTACAGGGGTTTCTTTTCAGTCTGGAGTGGTACCCATGTGAACCAAAGGTTACAACAATTTTCTCCCCACTTTATAATTTTCTGCTACACAATTAACCGTCAACTAAAGCTTGATAGTATTCAACAATTTAAAATAGTATTGCCTAAAATCACATTTCCTTCGTTTGTTACACTCATATGTATCCTATGCAGGCTTCATCTGGTAATATTCCAACGATATGAAAACGGTCCTTTCAATAGTTTTGTAGTCCTTCAGAACGGATCCTAGGCAACTACTCAGTACGCATTCTTGTACACTCTAAAGAAACTGAAGTCATTTCCATAATCTAGTCTCTTGTCTGCTTAAGTTAAGATTCTTGTGTACTCAACAATCGGCACCAGAGCAGTTCTGATTTCTATTACAATCTGAATTTCTTCATATGCACATATGCACCACGATTTAGAGCAGCCATTCCATTGCCATTACATCTGTTGGGAGTAGTATCAAACCCATTCTGTGGATTAATTGCACACCCCTAAATCAGACTTTGTTAATGGAAATAATAAGATCTTTCCAGCAGTATCTAACCAGAACAGAAGTATTTAAATCCAGTGCCTGGATATATGATGGAAGTATTCATTAACTGCAAATCATCCATGGACATTCTTGTCAGGTATCGTAAACATGAATCTCTAAAATCTTCCTCCTTTTCAAAAGCTACTAATGCCAATGATGCATCACGATCCACTCAAGAAACAATTACTTCTTTCTAAGAGCATTTGTGATACTAATCAACTTTATACCATCAACATCCAAGGGATTTAGACAATTTGAATGATATTCTCGTGTTGCACCATATCTATGCTTGGCTATCTCGTGCAAACACTGATCTGTTACAGGAGATATCTCCAGTAGCCATGAGAGAAAATTCATGGCATGATGAAAGAAATGAAAGAAACGTGTCTACAGTTAGCTGGAGTGGAGACACATACATTATTCTAGATTATCTAGTAGTTTTCGAGGATCAAAGGCCATCTGCACCAAAGTCCTAGAGGAGAAATATATGAGCAGGCTATTTGCATTCCATTACAATTGAGCATCAATTTCATTAATTCAACAACCATTTACTGGTGAGACTTACAAGTTGAACAATGACCGTTTGAAGACTACTAACCTCGCCAAGCCGTGAAAACGCTCCATTGATACCCCCAAAAATAGTTGACCAAATTGCATACCAAATTTGAGTATCCATAAAGTAGACCTACAAGGAAGTGATACCATTTTGAGGCTATTACAATTCTATACTGATTTGATTCCAGGACATTGATTGTTTACCAGTACAACAGGAGTCCAAAGAAGAAGAATAACCCCAAAATTGTGTTCTTCTGCATGAAAATACAATTTCAACTCATGAGACAGCTCCTAATAATTATACCACACACAACTAATCTGACAGCACTAGTTACTACCATTGGGGAATGGTCCCGAGTTAGCTGCCACAGCCATAATCTGCTTCGTAGGTTCTATCAATGGCTTTATCTGCAAAGACACAACTCAATCCATGAAATTACAAGTGAAACCGATGAGCTTTTAATCGACATAAACTGATTTACCTCCAAGTAATAGCTAAATAATAGCTTACAGGTGAGAACCAAAACCCAGAACAGTGTATACCTAGGATAAACAAAAAAACTTTTGACTAAAAATACATGTTTCTGCCAACCCAATACTATCGGATTTCAATTCATATTAGTTACTTACTTGAAAAGAACATACAAGCTCTCATGCATACCACGCCCAACATAGATTTGTGGCTGCGGGAATATCACACTGTTAATGTTTTTTCCTTACTGCAACACATAACATTACAAGGTAAAAACTTGCTTTAAAAACATACAAAATGCTATTCACCTGGGCCCACCATAGAAGAAGTTTTACAATTGTAAGTTCTGATCGCTCAATTGCCCGTCTTAACATCGGGAATAGGAACAATAATGCACTGACAGCGTCTGGTATCATGTACACTAGGACTGCAGTCACGTAGAGAGATGGACTTTGGGACTTGCCAAACCAGTTCTCTAAGATGCTCACCAACCCGTTTGAGTCTCCCCATGAGTGAGCATAACAAACAGGTAAAGCAATTACCCATGCTAGGGCAACCATCACCTTCAGAACATATCGAAGAACATCAAAATACTTAATGTTTTGCCATGCCTTGAAGCTCAGCCCAATGTCCACAATTGCTGTACAGGTTCATGAAAAGGAGAAGATTCAATTAAGTCACTGAAAAATACTTTATATTTGGTATGACAAGAAATGAAATTTGTAACATTACCCTGAATCAGCCTGAGAAATGAAAATGTAATAAATATGCTCAACACCTTCTTGAAGACAGAACCATCAAAGATGAGCGAAATCGAACCACTGCCATTCCATGCAATTATAATCATAGCCTAAAAGCACAATAGAGCAATTATTTAATCCTCTGGCAGAAAGCACATTTTCTTAGTTATTGGAAACCATAAAATGTCCTTCAATATATTAGACACTAAGATGAAAATTTTTTATGATAATATATCATACCTGTAATGATAGTATGAGAAAGGACCAGATCCTGTTGAAACTTCTAAAGATGTGCCAAAAAGAGCGAGCTTCTACAAAATTCGTTTTCCCCATCCACATAGATGCTTCAGAGCCAATGCCTTTTTCCTAAATCGTGCAGCAAAACATTTATTAGATGGATAGCTTGTATATAAGATCTTGAATCACTATGCCACATACTATTTACCTGTCCTCTCTTCACACTTTTTTGAATATTCTTCTCAAAGAACTTCTTTTTATCTGATATAATGGGCCAGCTGAGACTGAAGCAATCTATGGACCTATAAGGAAATATTACGAGTTTGATGTCCAAAATACAGAAAGCTTTAGGGCTTTGTAAAGTTCATAAGAAGCTTCACACAATTGATTTTTCATGCTTTTACATCATTTTATTTGACATTATGAAACTATACAGGAGGATCAGCTAACAAACCAGAAGTATTCGTTAAGATCATCATAGTTACGCCATGCAGAATGGTCAGAATGTTTTGAATCAGCAGAACTGAATTCCTGAGACAGAACCATGTTAGCAAAAATATTTAATTAAACAGGCAACATCTCTCACGAAATTTCTGCAATGTCTCACCCCTTTGATGAGCTCATAAATTGGTGTAATCACTTTTTGCAGAAAAGAATCTGCATCTAGTGAGTTTCCATGGTAACTTGGCTTCACACTCTCACCTGTGACAATACTAACATTGCCAGCTAGTGTATTGTGAAGCTCTCCTGCCATCTGATTTCATGATCCTAGATAATTAGAGAAAAATGGAAACAAGAAAGCCCAACTTTTTTTCATCAGTACTGAAAGGAGATCATGTATGCAGGAATACCTGGTGAAAGATATAGCAAAGGCATTCTGGCATGAACCTTAAGTTGGCAGCTTCTCCCCAAATCAACAAGTAAAGTCCTATATACAGAATCTTGCGTTGCTGAATGTCCAACTGAATATTTGGAAGCCTATGTTACCAAAATTGACAATGTGTAGACTGTGAGTGTCTACCTGTCAGTGTCTTGAGGACACGAATTACATCAACTGTAACAAAAATCCAGTAAATATACTACCTAGCCCAATTTCTAACCGAAATATCAAACTATATATTATATTAATCAGCTGAAAAATCAAATTGGCTTTGGTGAAGTGTGCAAGAGGATTCAGTATGGGACTGCGTAATGCCATGCAATGTTACGGTGAAATTCGTTCTAGACACAAGTACATCAAAACCACATTATTACTAATTCTGATTAGAGTATTTATTCTAGAAAGCTTCCACAATGAAAAGAACCAGAGCTAGTTATGTCATTTTCACAAAAATACAACATAGAGATGGATCAAATGCCAAGACTATTTACATAACAACAGTCGCATTGTGAAAGCATTCAAAAACTGAACTGGATATTATAGCATGTATACAATTTAAGATAGAGATACCTCATATTATCAACACGATGCAAGAATCTACACCATTTTTTGTAGTTCTTAAATAATTTGTCGGTGACATCATCTAGTGCTGCATCAGTCAACTGCATAAAATCTCAAGTTTAACTCCATCCACTAAAAAGAAATCATCCAGTATTAATCAATCATTGAGGATCAATACCTTATTCAGAGGCTCAGGCCTTGGCACCTGCCTTACATGTGTATTTGCAAGTAACAAAATCAAGTGTTCTCTCTGATTTGCCACATTGTCAGCCTGAGACACAGAATTAAACTCTTCAATGAGATTTTATCATGCTAAGCTTTGAATACAGCATAATAACAAGAATTTCCATACAAGCTTCGTGCATTAACATATTATCACCTGGAACCCAAAAGTGCTTTGTAACCAATCAAAAATATCATAGTCGGTGTCCTTTTTCTGGTTTGACTCAGAGTCATGCTGCCTAGGTAGACCACGAACGTTTTGAAGTGCTGTTATCACTGCCTGAATCTAGAGATAAAGAAACGTCTCCGTTTTCTAGAGATTAAATGTGAATCACTCCAAAACATATTTCTCTCTCATTCTCTCTTGAAATACAATGTCACATATACAGTTACAGCATAGTAAATTGAGGAGTCCTTTTACTCTCTGGGGTTTTCTTCGTTCATATCCACATAATCTCCTTATGCACAACCTCACTGCAAAATACCACAGAAACGGAAGCCAAGAAACACAGGCCGCCACATCTCCACCCCCCCACAAAATGTTCTTAAGCTCCTGTTTCATAGTTGTGCTCCTAATAATCATCTTAGCTATTATGAATACAAAGCTGCACAAAACGGTTTGATTGCCTATTGCACCTATGTTGCAAGGAGAAATAAAAATGTGTGATGCTGCTATATCTGTTTCATGCAGTGCATAATCACTACAAGCCCACATATAACCACAAATCAGATACGCCTCCCACAATTAGGATACAGAATTTACATGGATGAGTGACCAGCTAACAGTGGTTAGACAGAAGACTAGTCCCACAAGTGCCCAACATTTTCAATAAACGGGGAGCGAGCTTCCTCTTAAAAAATATCATGCAAGCCATCAAATAACATTCTGTGTACCAGAGATCTGTTGATACATATTTAAATAAAGTTATGCTCAATTTCAATACGACCACATGGAAACGCCAAAGAATTCTGTCAATGAACCCTCAATCTATCATATCTTCATAATAAGCAAAGCAAAACCCTGAAGATCTTAAGTGAGTTGTGTATAGCTGATGCGAAACAAGAAAATATATTCATTCACTCATTCTGTCTCAGAACATATACAGATAGATGTCTTATTATGTTTTGAAAGTACAATACAAAAAACTATGCCGGAAGGATCTCAAACCTCTGGGAACCTTGTTATTACATCTGACGTGCTTGGTTGATCCAGTGGTAATATGTTGTAGACAGTAAACTGTCCTTGTTTAGCATTAACATCTGCAGCCTGCTGAATGAGCTGTTAAAAGACGTAGACAGTAAATCTCTTGATTCAAAATAACATGTTCAAGCACAATTTTGTTGGCCTCCCATAGACATCACCTCAGGATCCAATTCTGACAGATTTATTCTCTTTAGAACATCAAAGAGGACAGCTGCTGTTTGGTATGTTTTAGCCAATAAAGCACTGTATCAACAACAGACAATTGGCCACCACACAAAATAGGAGTTTAACATCCCATTCGTCTAATGGTTATTCTTCAACTTTTGGTTTGAGAACAGAAAGAATTCATATGTACCGATCCATGTTAGCACTATTTGACTCCTCCAATGACTTTAGATACTTTAAATGGAAATCTTCATAATATTTACGCATCTCCTTCTCATCACTAGACTCTTTCCTTTGACTGCGAGTTGGCTCATCATCCTAGCAGCATAGTAACAAAATGAGTACTCAATATTCGACTTAAACTAATGGAGTTACCTGGGAAAATACAATTGTATTGAAAATAACAGATGACACTGTATACCCGCTCCAGCTTGTGAAGGAGAGCTGTTTTGAACTGTCTAACCCCACGCCCTAAAGAAGACGGATCCTTTTCGTGTGCTTGATCAAATGCATAGAAACGGCCTGCAAAAGAATAATTCAAAAACTAAATCTTCAAATCTTTAAGAAAAATATCAAAGTTGTTTGTTTCATATCATATAGATATGATAGCTCAGTTTGAAATCATGTGACCAAATCAGCAACAGTTCTATTTATGAAATATATCCTATGTTTGTGTATTATACATGCGGCTAGTGTGGCAGGTGGATCAATGTGAAATTATGCATCCAAATAAGCAGCACTGGATATATAGACACACAGAGAGAACTATTGTGGCAGGTAGCATGTGCAGTGCATTCAATGGCTTATGCTGATATGCATTGCATACCTTCTCTCGATATGCAAAGCATTACACATCATCGTTACATATACATCCTCCTTCAGATATGATCATAATGATTCCTCTTATCTATCTAATCAACTCACATGCATAGCATAGTATATGCATCTGAACATAATGCACATGCATACATCTCAGCCATATGTATACAGATTTCTAGAATTCTCGTCTATAAGTGTGATATACATCATCTGTATGATAAATCTCAGACATATGTATGCTTGTAGATTTCTGCATATTCTCATGTATATGTATAATGTATATAATCATGCGTTAACCTTGTTAATCACATACCTGCTCTGAATATCGACCTAGTAAGAGTATTACATGTTCATTCATAATGTGATTACAAGCACAATTCAATCTAGACAAATATGGTTAGTAAAAAAATGGTCTTTAAAATATTCATAGATATAATTGTAACAATGATCTGTCCATACTATCCAACACCCATATCAGTATGCCCATTTTAAATTGTTAAATTTCAAGCTAAATCGAAAAATGGCTAAGATATAGAGGTGTGATGTTAAGATATGCATGCATATACATATGAATATAGCACCAAGTAAACTTTATCCGCAAAATACAAACAGTTATGACATGGTCATGGTCCAAGCTAGGTATGCATATGGCTATACATATGCTCAGAGCATAAAGAAATTATCAGAGCTCCTTAGCTAAGAACTTACAGAGATAAGCTACACGGGGATGATCTTCTTCAATTTCATTAGCAACTCGAAGGATGGGTGCAATCGCAGCCAAAGAGAGAGGCACAACTTCAGAGTCCATCTCGGGAAATATCCCAGGACCAGCTGTAGGGGTCCTAGTAAGCCTTCTGAGAGGCATGGCCCTCTCCAAGCTACCTGGACGAGGGGGTGTGTTCTCCATCTTCTTTTGTTGAGAATTCACCTTGCACTGCTTCTTTGCAACCTTAGCTATCAAGCTAGACCGCACATCCTGAACATTTTGAAGCGCTCTCAAATGATTACAGTTGAATAAAACATCGAAATGCTTACTTCAAACTCTCCCTCTGTCAAAATATGTCGAATCGAGAGGGCAGGAGGATGAAAAAAAAAGCACATATCTTCGAGTACTCAGATACTGTTTCAACCAGCAAATCATTCCGGTTTTCTTCAAAACTGACTGCACACTTCTCAACTTTTTGAAGTGTTACCAAATGATTGCAGTCCAGCGATACGGAGAAAAACATCAAAATGCCATTTTCAGGCCGTCCCTCAGTTGAAAAATCAATATCAAATTGGAAGGACCGGAAGAAAGAACGAGAAAAAAAACGAGGACTTTACTAATAAAACCATTCTGATTTCATGTGAAACCAACGAGAGAAAGAGCGGTGTGAGGAGCTTGGGCTTGCCTGGGAGATGCTCGATGTCAGCACATACCTGACAAATCTGAGAGCAAAGAGATGGAAGAACGGCCCGAGAACATGCAGCTCCAAAGCCTGGTACGATCCCCGAGAAGAACCAGCATAGACGCAGCTAGTAGAAGAACAAGGAGAGGCTGGATCACGGCAGAGGAACTGGAAGCACAGGTGAAGGAGCAGGAAACCCTAATGCAGGGTTCGCAGGCCTAGGATTCGGAGCTGGAAAAACACAGTCTATCTATCACACTCGGATCACTTTGAATATGTTCTTTCTTTTTTCTGTACGTACGTATGTATGTCTGTATGTATGTCTGTATCTATGTACGTACGTACGTATGTGTGTATGTACTGTATGTACGTACGTATGTACTGTATGTACGTACGTATGTATGTATGTATGTGTGTGTATGTATGCATGCATGCATTTGTTTCTGTAAGTGCATGCATGTGTGCAGGCATGTGTGTATGTGTGCGGGCACGTGTGTACGTATGTGTGCGGGCACGTGTGTACGTATGTGTGTGTGTATATGTATAGAATTAAGCATACGTATACCATGTGTGCTGTTGCATTCGCGTATGTTTCAACCAATCGTGGATGGTAGATCATCTTTCGAGTTGGATTGGATTAACAAGCTAGGGAAAAAATAAATAAAGATTAAAATTTTAAAAAATGACCGTGGTCCATATTATATAATGATTGAATCACATGTCATCACATGTTATAGAAGAGAGAGTAAGTTGGGGGGAAATCAACCAGAAAATACAAATAATACATAAAGAAATGGAAAGAAAAATGATAGAAGGAAAAGAAAAACAGGAACGCGCATTTTTCCCTTGCCAAACGTATTTGTTTTCAAACTTTTGCACAAACACGTTTATTACGTTTTATGTATATATGTATGTGTGGGTGTATATATGCATGTATGCGGGCATGTATATACGTATGTGTGTGTATATGTATATATGTGTCGGTATGTATGTATGCATGCATGTGTGTGTGTGCACTTGTTCAATTATGGGCTCGATTGATCGATCAATTGTAACTGTATACAAACATCTTAGCAGAGCTCCGCGCGGAGAAGCCTAGTGATAGATCGGCCATTCGTCCGATCGGAGCGATCAGCTCGAACTACCTGAGTTTCAAAATCCAAACTTTCTTGTGTCATTGCGTAGCTTGCTCTCTTGCGCTTCGATTCAAGTCAAAAAACTCAGAAATCTGATATCGCACGAGGGAGCTATGAGCTTTTTCTACATGAACAGCTCGAAAGATCTCTCCGTATGCGGAGAACCTTAGCTCTGCAAACAGGCTTGGCGGAGCTCTTTGTGGGGAGGAGGACCCCACCGGATCGATCGTTCATCTCGCTCGAACAACTGTGAGCAGTAGAACGAAAGAACGAGGAACAACACATGGCTAGACTTTGTGTGTTCCATAGCGAGTTAATATCAACGCACTGTTGTTAAGACAAGACCGAGTTTGATGGGCACTTACTTTGTGGTTAACAAAACATCAGAACATCAGACTTTGTTCATCGGAGAAGGACGTTCCAACACTCATACTCGACGATGTTTCGTCGACCCTCTTTAAAACAAGGCTATCGATGCTTTGTAGACTCCGCTTTATTCTCGTCATTGGATTCTTTTTGGTATCTATCATTCTTACAGGCAATACTAAACTCGGTAAAGAAACGTATTGCATTATTCGAGAGAAGAAAAGGCCGATTAGGGGCAAGTAAGCAAAGTCGTGGGAATTTTTGGAATGCTTTTCATATTTTACTCACAAATCAAAGTGCATAAGTATATGGTGAAGCTGGAAAGTGCTCTTCTAGTATCGCCTTCCCTTCCTATTGTTGCCTCTATTGCAACCACCTTGTTACCAACCAAAACTTTCTCTTTTTCAGGAACAACAGAAAAACATTGATCTCAGAAATCAACAAAACCACGTGTCTAACCCCCGTTACCGTAACTTTATCTCTGTATGTACATGGTTTGCAGCATAGAATTAACCATACGTATAGCATACGCATTTGCATTCGCATACGTTTTTCAACCAAACGTGAATGGTAAATCATCTCTAAGTTGGAAGAAAAAAAGATTAAAATTTCAGAAAATGACTATGGTCTATATTATACAATGATTGAATCACATGTTATATACGAGAGACTGAGATCGGGGAAAAAACAAAAAAAAAACCAGAAAAAATACATAAAAAAGGAAAAAAAAGAACACGTATTTTATCCTTTTCAGACGTGTTCGTTTTCAAACGTTTGAATGCTTGCACAAACACGTTTGTTATGTTCTACGGTTGGCAATTATCAGAAACAAACCTTTGCATGTATGTGCATTTACACTAAATTCCAAATCATACTGCAGCGTGTAATAACAAACAATTTTATAATATTTCTTTTTTTTTTGTAGGGCATCAATATGGGCTAACTTGATTTCCATTGCCGCTGCAGAACATTTGCAACACTATCGCATTTTGATTTTTATAACTTACAAAAATGGCTGTTGCAGCCTTTATTCCTTACGTCCCAATCCAAGTCCAAATCCAAGTCCGATCAAGCAATCTTCGTCTGTGCAGCCGAAGATGTATTTTTGTTTTACCAGAATTTCGGGGCTCGGGTAGGAATCCGGAGCCCCGAAAGTTGCAGCGGCGGAAGCTGATCGATCGATCTTCGATCCCAACTGCGACCAATCAGACAGAGAAAAAGATGCTTTTGAAGCTTTCACAGAAGATGCAGCAGTATTCCATTTGCCAGAATCTGGAAGTGGAATCTGGAGCCATGTGAGAAAAGGCTGATACTGCTGCTTCTGCTACATGTGGCCATTTTTGTAATAAACAAATAACTTCGTTATATGACCGTTGGTGGCCGTTGTCAGCTGACATTATTGTTAGAAGAAGAAAGACGAAGAAGAAAGACGAAGAAGACGAAGAAGACGAAGACGAAGAAGAAGACGAATCTCGACGCCATAGCCCGCGTTCAATCTGCATCTCTGTGTTTCGATTGAGCTCCTCGCACAGAGCTCTCTTCTCCTTTCTGGCGCCTCGTCTCTGCCGCGGGCTGATCACACGCACGGATCACAGAGATCAAAGCACAATCAATGGCCGCAGGGCCCGGTGCAGTTGCACGACGGCTGCGTACGATGAATGCATTCCTCCTCGTCGCCTTGAACTCGCGCGTGGATCTGCGCTCTTCTGCGGACTCGCGGCTCTACATCGGATCGTGAGCATCATCATCATGAGTTCCTCCGGCTCCAGAATCAGAGGCAAGAAAGAAGAGATGTCGGGGATCCAAGAATCCCGCTTCCTCGAGAAGAAGAAGAAGAAACGTGGTACGCATTCGGAGCTCAGATCGATGAAGCAGAACCATATCCCAGGTTTCCTCTCAAAACGCCCGATCAAGCCTCCTCCTCCTCCTTCCCTTCCTGTTGGAAGCGATAGTGCGGCAGATCAAGAGCGGGATCGGAGAAGTGGTAAGCTTAAGATCAGCTCAGACTGCAAGCAATCGGGCAATGCTGATGATGCTCATGCCGCTGGAAACCGGATCAAACCGCCCAAGCAAAACAAGGCGAGAAATCCGAGACCATCTCCTTCCTCTTCTAGACTAAGTCCATCTGCTGGGATCTTCTCCGTCAAGGGCCGCCCAAGGAGTCTAACTCCTCCTCTCGAGCCCCGCAGCTGGATATGCAGCTCTCTCCCTCGTTCTCCTCCTTCTGCGACCAGAACCAGGTCCTCATCGACATTGCGCCCCACCACCGCACATGGCCTCAGAAATCCCCGACCTCCGATATCCGACAGATCTTCTCGAGCCAGGATCAATCTATCCAAATCCGCGGAATTTTCCGGCTCCGAATCCGGTCGATGCTTCCAGAAGTGCTCTGCAGATGCCTCGGAATCAGATGGTACACTCTTCTTCATCCGTGAAAGGCCGAATGAATCCGTGAATGTAGAGAAGTTACTGGGTATGTTCTCGCAATCTGATCCAGGGGTGGGGTCCTCATGTGAAAGCTCTGGCGATGAATTAGGGTTTCCACCGCCACACGTTCCTGATTGCTCTCTCTCTTCCCACAGCAATGATGATGATGGATACGAAGATCGGATTAATAGTACCATCACAAGCGATTTTCGGATTCATTCTGCTCCAACCACAGAAGAGGATGAAGACGCTTCTTCTTCTTCTTCTACTACTGATCAGCCTTTTGGTGTTATCGATCGTGGTGGTGTGCTTAAGGATCTGGGAAATGGAAGCATTGGAGAAGATCTGAGAAGAGACAAGCCCCCGATCAGAACCTTGAAGCCAAGGAGCCATGTTGATCATGCTTCCTCGCTAGATCGCATTATCTCGAAAGTGAAAACCAGGATCAAGAAGCTGGTAACACCTGACCATGCTTCTTCGAACCAGCTAAACTGTGGCGAAAAACCAGTTACATCTCCTCTTTCAGGTCCACAACGTCGAAGTAATTTGATGGATTCGGCCGTCTCAAGATCCGCGTTGGATCATGCTGAAAGAATGCATCAAGGAGTCGATAATCATGCGCAAAGGGATTCAGAAGCTGATCGATATGTGGTCGAAGAGAATAGAAAAGCCGATCAACATGCTGAAAATCATCAAGAAGCTGATCCATTAGTCGTTCAGAAACACAAGAAAGCTGTTAAATTTGAAGGGAAACATAAAAAAGCCGATGTATGTTCTGGAAAATACCAGAAAGCTGATCAGCATGTACGATTAATGCACCCAAATCCTGATCCAAGTATCGGCGTGATCTCTCATAATGGCCACCAGGATGTGGAAATCATATCAGCGCTTGAACATCTTCAAGGCAATTTTAATGGAGAACGCAACAATGAAAACAGCTCGATGACAGAGCACAAAACCAAGAATTATGTCGAACTAGATCATAGGTCAGGGATGCTGGTGACCAAAAACTTGGAAGACGCAGTGAGACGCCTCGGGAGCTTGCATGGCGAGCATGAGGCAGCCGCCGTGAACGATTCACGGCTCCATTTGGCAATGGAGGAGAAAGAGAACCTGATCTCCTTGGAACGAGTATCAGCTAGCTGGAAGAGAAATCTAGTGGAGGTTTTGGTGATGAAGCAGGAAGCAATTGCAGAGAACATGAGCAATGTTGCATGCTTGGAAAGAGAGATGCTTTCCAAGAAGAGTAGTGGTGCTCTGGGAGAAGAGAAGAATCAGCATAACACAGTGGGATGCAAGGATGGAGCCTCATTTAGTAGTAGGTCCCATGATCAAAACCTCACAGATGGTGAATGCGAAGTCGCCAGTGATTCTGAAATGAGTTCTCAAAGAGAGGAGATTCTGGAAGGTGATCCGAACTCTTTTGTACAAGGGTCGATTCGGGACTCTGATTCTAAGGTTAATGAGATTAGATTTGACAATGTAAGTTATGGGAAGGCTCCATGCGGTGAATTCGATGAAGAGGTTCCAGTTGCAGGAGCATTGGAGAATGAGGCAGGAATCAGAGAAATTGCTGCACAAGAGGTCGAATCTGAGAATATGGGCAACAAGTTGTTGGTGGCGATGAGCACCAAGAAGAAGAAGAAGACGATGACGAAGAAGAAGAAAGTGCAGTTTTCCGATGCTTGTAAAGCCATTGCCAGGGTCGAGAATGGAATGGAGTTTACAGAACATAACAAGATTCCTTCTGATCTACCCGATGTTCTCGACGAAATGACGGAAAATTGTGGTTCTTTGAGCTCAGGGAAAGGAGACGCATCTTGTGCCGAACCTGACAATGCGAGTCCTTTCAATGATGCAATGGACAAGGAAACTGTATACATCAGAAGCACAGACAACGGCGATGAAGGCGATGCTGAGAATGAGGATCAGAAGAACTGTACAGATCATCAGGCGGCGCATAGAGAACAGAGATGCAAAGTATCTGGTTCTTTGGAAAGCATTTCGAAGCTGATTCTCAACCCAAGTGATGGACATGGTGATGCATCAATATTTCCCCTTCTTGAAGCCCTACACAGAATCCATACTTGCAACATATATTGGAAACTGTCTGATTTATTTGAGTCTAGAGTTGGAAACTGTTCCCATTTGATTTTCCTTCCAATGCTAGATGTCGTATGAAACCTCTCTGAAGGAGCCTGCATTCTTTGTGGTCCTGCAGATCAAGCGCTAAAATCGACTGCTGTTGGGAGCTCCTCCTCAGATCTTCTTATCCAAGTAAACATCATTCCAAGGTTTCCTTATGTGATTTTTTGTGTAAATGAATTTGTAAGATTTGCTTCCATGAATTGATGGGTTTCAAGCTTCGTATCTCCTCTGATTGCTTGAGTTTTGGGCGTTTAGGGTTTGAGCTTGCAGCTGGGAGTTTAAGGTTTCATGTATGTTCATGATGCATGTGGGCGAGTTCAGGGTTCAGGAGTAGTTTCTGCGGACAACAGTCCTTTCAAATCTGCAAATTCTGTCAAATCTAATCTCGACAGAGATGAACTGTGTGTTGTTCAGTGCTGAATTTCCAATGGCGATATGGATTAATCCTTTCCTTCTCCCTCAGGAACACATCCATTCTTGGCTTTCGAGAATTGAAGCGGATCTGCAACGTCGCGTGGATGAAGCTGTTGCCGATTCTATGAAGGAAATCAAGGTCAGCCTCAGGGAAGATGTCGAGAATTCGGAGATCGGAAGGGTTCAAGAAGCTATGGGGAACCTGCAGAAAGAAGTGGAGGTGCGTTCGCATGAAAGCAAGCATGCATTCCGTCATGTGGAGAGCAAGCTTGCAGAGATCTCCCACGTTATGGATCAGACAGCTGAACAGCTGCACAGTGTTCGAGAAGATGGAACACAGTGCCGATCTCGTCTCGATGGCTTGAAGAAAGCAACAGATGAGCAAATCCATGGCATCAAGTCGGCGATGGATAGATCCGATAGCCACGATTACGGGTCGACGGAGAAATTGAACTGTCTGGTTGTGCAGGAATGCAAAGAGAAGATCTCCGGCTTAGAAGCCATGGTGGAACTGTTGAGATCGGATCTCGCAGCGTTGAAGAAGCTCAAGGATGTGGAAGGGAGCTTCTCTAAGAGTGAAGCCGCAAGAAAGGAAGGTGCCATGGATGTGGAGAAAGTGGAGGCCGTATGTCAGAGCCTGGAAACGCTTGCTCGGAAGGAGATGGAGAGGAGCTATGGAGATCTCGGGAAGGAGATCTCAGCCCCAGAGCGTCCGAATGCGATGGAAATCCGGATTTTGGAGCTCGAGAAAGGCCAGGAAGTTCTGCAGGATTTCGAGCATGAACTGGGGAGGTTCTGCGAGCTCCGATCGAGCCTCGAGAGGGAGAAGAATGCCATCGCGATCCTGTCGCAGCAGATCTCGAGATCAGCCCAAGGCCTCGTCCATGACATGGATGAGCTGAGGGAGAAGAATGCCAAGCTCTCCGAGGAGCTTCTCTCGGAGCTCAGCCGCATCAGATCGGAAAACAAAGGCATGCCAAGCCACAGGTATGTGGTCTCTCCACAGCATAGCTCCATAGATTTTTCTATGCATACGATCGAAGCTATCAGCATTTGGTAATTGCCACAATCCTTCAGGAACCAAAGAAGGGTTTTGAGATTCATTTTGGCCATAGATTGCAGAGAAAATGAAACGGCATATGCTAATTGTCATGGTCCTTCAAGAAGCAAAGAAGGGTTTTGAGATTCATTTTAGTCATAGATTGCAAAGAAAATGAACCAGCATTATGCTAATTGTCACGGTCCTTCAAGAACCAAAGAAGGGTTTTGAGATTCATTTTAGCCATAGACTGCAAAGAAAATGAACCAGCATATGCTAACTAAACTGTGACGGTCCATCAAGAAGCAAAGAAGGGTTTTGAGATTCATTTTAGCCATAGATTGCAAAGAAAATGAACCAGCATATGCTAACTAAACTGTCACGGTCCTTCAAGAACCAAAGAAGGGTTTTGAGATTCACTTTAGCCATAGACTGCAAAGAAAATGAACCAGCATATGCTAACTAAACTGTGACGGTCCATCAAGAAGCAAAGAAGGGTTTTGAGATTCATTTTAGCCATAGATTGCAAAGAAAATGAACCAGCATATGCTAACTAAACTGTCACGGTCCTTCAAGAACCAAAGAAGGGTTTTGAGATTCATTTTAGCCATAGACAGCAAGGAAAATGAAGCACGTAAGCCATGCATTCTCACATTCCGCCACTGTCTGTTGTTGTTGTTGGTGTTGGTGTTGTTGCTGCTGCTGTTGCTGTTTGTGCACCCAAGATATGAAGACATGCATGCAAAGCTTGTGAGCTTGGAAGGATCGCAACACAGCCTGAATTGTGAGGTTGGAGGGGTTAAGGAGAAGGCAAAAGAGATTGAGGAGTCAGTTGCTCAATGGCTTCCCAAATACGATGCAGCTGCTAGAGCCTTGGATGAAGTCCAGAAAAGGCTGGCAAAGCTGGAGGCATGTGGTCAAGAGAGAAGGTTACTTGACTCGGAAGACCCATTCCAAAAATTATACAAGGATCTCTCAGCGATGAGGCGCCCAAATGAACCGGCAACCAGATGGCCGCCGGCATTACAGTACAAAAGCAACCCAAGTGGCTTGGATGCTCGGCCATTCCTCGTACTCGAGAGCCGTATCGAGCACGTTGCATCAGCCGCATACATGAATTTCCGGTATGTTTCTAGACCCTGTCCATATTTTGAAGTCACTGATGGCATGCAGTCTTTAGTATTTGTATATTATCTATACTTTGCTGATTCAATGAGCTTCATGATCAGTTGAAAAGATGACAAAATCTGGTCTGGTTCTGTTTAGACCTATGTATCTATGCATCTTTGCTGTCAGCAATATGGATCAATCACAGGCACATTTTAGTTAACAATCATATTGTGGACGACATGGCTGGTTTAGATCTATATAGACCCTTTCTGTCTGTTGTGCTCCACTACCTTTGCCAATTCAAGCCAACAACCTCTCTGGAGCTGATGTAAAAATTTGAACATGTCTAAGCGAGTAAAGCTTCTTTCTGTGTTACAGTATACTGGATACGAAATTTGAGCACATGAGTAGAGATCTAGAAACAACTCTTAAATGCGCGGGATCGGCAGAGGAGAAGTGTAATCTCGTTGCAGCCGAGATCATCAAAGTCTTCCGGATGCTTGCCAATGCCAGCAAAACCAACGCTGGAAAGCTGCATATGTCACCGCTAAGTGGCGCACGATCAGCAACGAAGGCTGAATTCTATCCTATGCGAAAGAAAGTCCCGCTTTCGACAGCTCGAGTTAATCAGAGAAAGCATGTGATCCCACCCGGGGAAACAAAGCACAGTTTTAGAGGAATCAAGGCCTGTGAAAGGAATGATAGTGGAAGGGCTGCAAAAAAGGCATCCGATGCGGCACATTGCAAATCTTGACATCATTTTTCTTATGAATATCGATTAGTTTAATTTGCGAGATCCCATTGATGCCTTTATCGGGTCACAGTCATGGACGTTAGCCATGTGATCATGCCTCAAAACAGATGGATTATGTTTATAACACCAACTCGCTTCGAGCAATCTCAGCCTTTTCATTTGGAAAGATGCTTTCCTTTTGATGGCTCCGATGGTCCACAAGAGTATGTTCGGCAGCACAATCATTTTGTGAGTTCGGTTTTTCATTCGTTTACAAATGTTTTATCTACTGTTTCTTTCCATTTCTTTGTGTTTCTCTGTATGTTTTTGTGGTGTTTGTCCACATCTGCAAGGAAAGCATTGTCATGCCGAAAGCCACACTTTATCCTTTGAACAAAACGTGTTCTTAACATGCATTCTGTTGTCCGAGGATAAAGAATTGGACCCATTGAAACACGATGAATTATAGTACTAACAAAGCTTGATTTATGAAGATTTTGTTCCTTCCTTTTGTGATGTTTTAGGGTGAGGAAGAGGAATTAAAAATGTCTAAGAGGAAGGACGGAAAGAAGACACACTCAAAAGCTATGGGACTAAAAAAAAGGATGGCGCAATTGTCAAGGTCAGTCTCATGTTTGGAAGTCTATCAAAACCTTCATGATAAACATACAAGTGGGTTATTCTTGTAGATATTGATTTTAAGTAGCACACAAGAATCTATATATATGCAGACTTTGCATGGGTAGAAAGGCTTGGAAACCCTCAATATAAACCGATACGATCAGTGCGGTAGATAATTTCGGATGATATCAATTTATAACAAAGCTATGCCAGACTTGAAATAGACCATTATTACCCTTGTAAACAAATCAGTTTCCTCAATGTACAACATCCGGGTCGGGCTCACAAACCTTTCTTGAAGGCGATGTTTTGGAGGCTTTTTGCTGTATACTGGATGATGATGTATTGGCCCACTAGGATTTGTTTATTCCCCTAAACGTTTCTGCTTGAAACATTCAATGAATCATCCCGTTTTCCTTCCAATTGTTTCCTCAACTATTCTGGTTGTTTTGGTTGCAGCATTGAATTATTGTTAGGTTTTCTTGGCGGACCCAGACCCAGAAATTGAATTACAATGGTCAGAAAAAGAAAAAGACCCATGTATGAGCGATTCTTTTCCCAAAGATGATGGTGGTTGGAACTAATGCTGGATTCAAACGAAGAGCTCAGCTCATTTTTGTTGGAGGCTTCAACGAATTGGGTGGAAGACACACACCACTTGTATCGTATACAATCTCTGATTTCACCGACATACAATGTTTTTTCTTGCATAGATTATTAGTTTGTTATGTATGTAAACTTCTGGATGGATGTGTCAGAAATCCTTTGGGAGCATTGAACAGCTCCGGGATTGTTGAGCACTTTGTTTGTGCATATGATCAGATGAATGAGTTGGAATGGAGCAAAAGTTTCTCTGACAATGAATGTTGTTTTGATGATTCTTGAATGAAGAAAAGGGTTTCCCTTTTTTTGCGTACTAGCGCGACAGAGTCCCAAGAGGAGAGACCTCTTGAGTCTGGGCCCATATCCATGGGAAAGAAGTTTCTTGACATACAGAGGCGACACAATCGTATCCACAAAATTCTGCATAGGGAAATCACCTACTCAATCAAGTGCCCTTTGGATCTCAATGCTTTTGTCCATTATGATTCAGAAGCTGATCCTTTTCTTGGTGGTGTTATATACATACAACATCAGCTCAGCTAAGTAAAAGTGTCTTTCGGAGCATCAAAAAATCGAATCGATTCGCAAAACAGTGTATTTTTTGTCGTTCCAATCCACCATGATGCTTGAAATCGGCGCCATTCCCCTTCCAATTCCAATCCCAATTCCAATCCAGCAGCAAGAGGCTTTGAAATCGGTGCTATCGACGCATTCCAATCCATCAAGAAAGAGCCTTGAAATCGACTGTGGTGTTGTCGCTTGCCTCTTGCGACCGATCGATCCATCAAGAGCCTTGGAATGAGCTCAAACGCCCCAAATCTGACGACATCAACCAACTGACAGAAACAACGCATAAAAGATCAAATTGTCACTTCCCGAATTAACAATTTCGATTCGAGACGATTCTCGGAACAACTTCCATCGATCGATCGAATCGGAGATGATTCTTTCTCTTACCTGCTCGAGCCGACGATCTCTTGCAATGCTCGATGGCTCCTCGGATGAAGCTTTCCGCTTCTCCCGGGGATGACAACAGTCGATTACAGCAAGCAGCTTCATCTCTGAGCATCGATGCGGATCTTGCCACATCGCTGTAAGCCCTCGGTTGTTTGGAGCGTGTGAGCTTGGCGGCAGCATTCGATCCCCACGGCGTCTTGAAAGGATCGTGATCGATCGAAGACGAAGACGAAGACGAGGAAGATGTCGAGCTTGAAGACGATGCAGACAGCGATGGCGAGGATGATGACCACGATGAAGAGCTCCGCAGAGGTGTGCTCCTCGCGTTTCGGCATGGCTTTCTGATGCGGAAGAACAGAGATTTCAGCATCACAACATACTTCATCAGCTTCAGGTAACCTCTGCGTCGGCGAGAGAGAAATCCATCTCCATCTCCATCTCCATCTCCATCTCCATTGCTTCTCGAGCTCACGCCGCATTTCCGCTTGGATGCTGATGATAATGCTGCTGCTGCTGCTGATGATGAGGATGATGATTTGCTAACCATGAATGATGATCTGGGATTAGATGCAGAGCAAGAGTTCCTCGCATCTAGATCGAGATCCTCTCGTGCTCTCAGCTCTTTGCTATGATCCCATCCCCGACGGTGGTGGCGCTCGCTGAAGCCGCATCGGATTCTCCCAGCATCGCTGTCGATCGAGCTATAACCTGGTTCACATGGCTGGATCATCTGCAGCGCCATGTCGAGCTGGAGCTGGAACAAAGCTAGGGTTTTGTCGATGCGGAGAGGCTCGTTCTGGAGCAGATCTTCATCATCATCATCATCATCATCATCATCATCATCATCAT